>UFQX01000262.1:292233-337353 GCA_900497675.1 Arapaima gigas | reverse complement strand
ACCTTAAAGGTTCAAGGGAAAAAAAAAAAAAAAAAAAAAAAAAAAAAAAAAAACTGCCAGGGACTGACCTTCTCAAATTCTTCATAGGCCACATGCATGAGCTTCCTGGTACCCAAGACTTTAAGAAGCTGAGAGCTAAGGTCCCGGGAGATGGCCTCCACCAGACGCAAAGCACGCTGAATGGGATACTTAGTGTTCCGTATCTTACGCAAATGTGTGAAGATGGCAACCAGGGCTTGGCGAATTTTGTCTAGCTCAGTAGCTGACAGGAGGTCATTGAGTGGGAAGTCCTTCATTAGGGGATTGTAGTCATTGACAGTCTCAACAGCCTGCTTTAGACCTGCAAAAGAAACACTTCAGCTTCATCAAAACCCAAACCTAAATGCCAGTTATATAAAAATAAAAGTAACTTCTCAGACCTTTCAGTCACAGAGGACTCTTACCGGTGTCAGTGTCAAAGCTGACTGTCGCATGGAAGCGCTTGCCATGCTTGAGGATGTCCAAGGTGAGCAGTACCTCTGGACTCTCCCGCTTTTCCTGAATGCGGTTCAGGGCACGTTCTAGATTCAACCAGAAACTGATTTCCTGCAGGGCAGTCCCAGATGCTGGGTCCCGATCCAGTTTTGTGACCTAAAGTGTGAAGCAGAGAGCATTAAAGGTTTTATCAGGAACCATTCACTTTTCAGTCTTGCAAACTACTACTATTCAGTCTTAAATGTACTAGCATAGAAATATCTTGTGCACTCTATAAAAATAAACTGAACTGCTTTTCAAGATGTGGACATGATACCTTAGTTCAAACTTTAAAATGCACCTTTCAACTTACATTACAGATGCTTAAAAACTAAAAGTCGTAACAGCCGTTTACAAGACTCATAACAGGCCTCTCACCTTCTGGATCTCTCTGATCCATCGGTTAACCCCTGACTGCAGCTGATTGAGGAATGTAGGATCCTCCACTTTTTCCCCAAAGTCAGTGACCTTGGGCTTCTCGCCACGCTCATAGCACTGCTTAGCTATGTTAGTGATGATGGGGTGGATAAGGAGACTGATTTCAGGGATCTCAATGTTCTGCTGCAGGTGCAGGAGCCCCATCTCCAACTCCGCAATCTTCTTTTCTACAGAGGGTGCCATTTTGTCTCCATCCCTGAACCAGTTAAAAAAATAAATAAATAAAAAAAAAAAAAAAAAAAAAAAAAAAAAAAAAAAAANNNNCCAGAACCAGTTAATAAAAAAAAAAAAAAAAAAAAAAAAAAAAAAAAAAAAAGAGTCAATCCAGATATGAACATTCCCATAGTTTTATAGAAGAACAGAAATGGTTTGTGGCAAATGAAATGTTGAGTGCAGTGCACTGATGACTCGTACCTATCAGCTTTGCCAGATTCCCGGATGTAGGACTTGAAAAAAGGGGCCACTGCATTGCTGATGAAGGAATGCAGGGTCTCATAGGGTGAATCTTCACTCAGAGTCAGGACACGAACCTGGGAAGAGATGGGCTTGTCTGCATCGATGACTCCAGTCCTCTTGATTAAGGCCAGACTTTAAACACAAAGGAAGGCATGTATTGCATTAATCAAGACCACTTGAGATGCTTAGCCTTCATCCTGTTTTCAAGTACATGCTTTAAGAATGAAGTGCCTCTGATCATTTATGAATTGATCAAACAGTGCTCTTCATGCTGTGAGGAGATTCTGTACCTGTTTGACTTCAGCCCATAGTGTATGTCAATGCTGACGTTGTAGGAGATACACTCTTTCTCCTCCTCACCCTCATCACCAACGTCCTCTGATGAAATAAAAATTGCATTGCAGAGGTCATACTGTGTGTGATGTGTGCAAGAACAATGCTTCCTGTAGACATTAAATATTTCAAAATGATTTTTACTACGAGGAAAATATCTGTCAAGGTTAGTTACAGCTGCCTTAAGACTGGTGGCAGCTTAATACCAGAAGCTTGCTGTTCTGTTGCCTTGTGACCATAACTCAAATGGCCACACACTTTTGCAAGACCCTATCCACACACACACACACACACTCTAAAGGAAACCAAGAAACAAAATTCCCAAGAACACTGACACACTTAAGCAGTCATTTATATTTCGAAGTGCAGTACACATCTCACACACCCATCCTTTCTACAGAGTCCTATACAATGAAAAACTGCTACAAAAGCTTTGGAAAATAAATACAATTCCCCCCATACAACAGTCTTACTATTCATTAACCATTTTTTCCCAGCAACCAACTTGAAGCTACTTCCATAAAAGTCGTTTATTTAAAAAAAAAAAAAAAAAAAAAAAAAAAAAAAAAAAAAAAAAAAAAANATTTTTATAAAAAAAAAAAAAAAAAAAAAAAAAAAAAAAAAAAAAAAAAAAAAAACCTACATCCCTCCAGATATTAGTCTTTGATTTACAATATTTTCTTTATACAAGTAAAATTAATACTGTTTACAGAGTTACAACCTAACATGAAGTTGATTTTTGCAATTACAAATACAAAGGGCCAAGTGTGGGAGGTTTTCCCAAGACTGGAGACATGATTACCATTATGGTGCAATGTATGAGATTTCACCTTAAGAGCCAGTTTCCAAGAATGCATTGCGTTCTTACGAAGGGGGGAGTCCTGTACACCACTCCCTGTCACATGGACAATAATTTCTTATAATTTAATTAAAATATCATTACTGTTAACTTTCAAAAATAAACTGTAAAACTTTTAGAAATAAAACATTTAATTTTTTATTTTTTGTTTTAGGTGACATCTTTAGTCTGGGAACAATTTAATTACTTATGGGATGGGTGTACAGCGAAACACTGATCTAAAAAGTGTTCGTGACAAAAAAAAAAACAAAACAAAACATGCAGTATTATACATTTTGTGCAGAACACAAAATTTGTTGAAGTCCTATCTGTCAAGGAAACATTCCTGATATCATCTGTATGCAATGTACAGTATTCAAATTTTTTAGTGTCTTTTCCTCAGATTGAAAGTTGAACAGCTGATTAAAACAGAACAGATATAACAGGTATGAACTGAGGGTATAGGTAGAGGTCATGCATTTAATAAGTGCAACTATAGAAGGTATAAGTGCAATACAATAAGCCTGCTGGCAAATGGAAAGAGAATATTCAGTATATACACAATATGAACTTCCAATGAAGTACATAAAGCAGCTGGTTCTCAATTACACTGTTACAGGGTAAAAAATCTCTGCCATCTGAATAGAAGATCGCATTAGAGCAATTGCAGTGCAGTTGTTCCTGCCTGCGGGGACAGGGCTCTCAGCCATGATGTCACAAAAACAGAGGATTCCCAGTCTGCAATGCAGTACTTCACTCCCACGTAGCATTTAAATTTACCATTGAACCACTGACATAACACTTAAACACACTAAAGAAACCTCATAATAAACGACAAAATAACACAACAATAAGCAACAAAAACCACCAGGGGGTGGGGAAAAAAAACCCAGGCATAAACTAGCTAATTTAAATATTGACGTGACAGTGGTATACATGTGATGGCAGCCACTCTTTCTATAGTACATTTTATAAGATATAGTCAAACGAGTCACCAGGGATCTATGTATGTAAATTATAATCAATAACAGACATAACATAAGCTGCCTCATGTAAGCATCAAAGGCCTAAAGCAAATGCAAGTCCGTTGCAGTTTAGGAGAATGGACACAGACTGCAGCTCTAACACTTTATGCAAAATCTTGGTCGATGGAGATTTGGCCTGATTTACCCATCCAAACAGCTAGTTATTCTAGTTTACAGTTCATTGATCTCAGGTACTAAAGCAAGTTTGGGATTTGAATCCAATAAATTTCGGATTTGTCTGCAACAGGACAGGGCGAAGTGAAACCTGGTGTCCCACTTTACTGCACTTATACAACACTGTCATGTCACTTATTAACCTAACGTATATCCTGCAAGTGTATGTTATCGGTCTTTTGTTTCACGTTGCAGTTGGGGGGGGGGCATATACACAACTGCTCGGCTCTAAGTGACTGCTTGAGCCTTGAGCCATCTGCTGACAACAGGATGCCACTAACCCAAGCAGCAAACAAGCAAAAACTACTCAGGAGCCAAATGAGCAGCTTCCCACACAATGCAACATGGTACAACCCTCATCATGGTGTAGCATGTCCATACTGTACCTTCACACACACACACACACACACACATATATATTCATTCATCTGTCTGTCTTCTCCAAAGCAACTTACACTGATTTAAACCTTTATACAGCTGGGTAATTATTACCACATTGGTTGCGTGTACACCAGGAGGTGGGATTCAAACATCACTCGTTCACGTGCAAGGTCTCAACACTAGCCACCTTGCCACTTGCTCTCCTCTACACACAAATCTCATATACACACACTTTTTATATTCACTTGTAAACTGCTGCTTTGCTGAAATTCTTCTAAAAATGCAAGTGTTTACCTGGAATTCACAGCAGCAAACGGTATTATAACAGAAAATAGGAAATCCCACAAATGAAACATTTACCTGCCATTTCACATCTTTGTGTTTTTCTAGCTCCCCGCTAAGTTCCATACGAGTGGTGTCTCTATAAACATATTTTTGCTTTTTAACACCTAAATAAGTGGTCGCTAGTAATTCTAGTGATGTCCATTTTATGCATTAAAATTTTGTTAACAGAATTAACGTGGGCCAGCAGGTGGCGAAATGGTCATGGCCGTAGCCTTGGAACTAGATATTTACCCTGCTGTATAAATGGCAAAAAAGTAAGATAAATGAATTAACATAAAATTCGTGCAATTACAATAGGAAAACATAAGAAAATAGGCAGCAAAATTGTCTGAATGCGAAAACAGGGGTTTTTATAGGCCCCCGATGACAGCTCGCACACCCCGCGATCCTCCATGTTAGGGACAGGAATGGGACGTCACGCCTGTGTGTCTTTTTGTGTGAGAGTGCGTACCTTTGAGTGAGCTCCTCTCCACCAGTATCGTGTGCACCTGCGGGTCCGAGAGGAATTTCCTCATTTGCTCCACAACACTCTTCTCCTCGAGCGCACTCTCCAGAGTAGCTGGCGCCTCGCCGCCATCTTCTAGCAGTAGCGGCACTAGCTTGCGGATATGTTTCTGCAGCACCGACGTGTCGGCCACCGTCTGGACAGCTGCGGACACCTCCATGGTGCCCGCGCTCTCCTCGCCTCCACCGTCGGACATTTTGAAGCACTGCGAACGGGCAGTTTATTTATTACCACGAATAGAGAATCAAGACTAACCAACACCAACAGTCCCTCCCTACTCTACCGCATAATGGTGCGGAGGCTTAATATACGGAGTCCGAGTCAAATGACACAATGCGACGACATGGATTCTGGTAATTCTGGGACATGAAGTCCAAAGTAAATGAAAGCCAATGGCCACACCTACAATTTGTACTACAGTACCCAAAATGCACCACAATTGTGAAATCACGGGCGTTCACCGAAAGCAACCTAACACTGTGGACTTCCTAAATACAGATTTGCACTGTCATGTCGCACATAGCTGGTACATAGCAGGCGTTTACTGCAGTGGCCACATTTTTTTTTTGCATCTGAACATAAATCTGCTGATACAACTTATGTAACGTAGTTATAAAGTGATGCAAATAACAGGGACATTTCTCTAAAATATAAAAATAAAAAATACGCTTCTGTGCGCTGACGCAGATTCATTTTAATTGGTTGTACATCATTTTCAAATGACTAGGATTCATTTTATCGCTTTATCATTGAGCGATTAGATAAATAAATAGCACACATTGGCTTATTACTAAAGGTCATGAAATGCAGTGCAAATAACGTAGCGCAAGACACTCAAATGCATAGCTTCCAACATTTAAATCCCAAGACTGACATCACTGTCTTATTGTTGATGAAAGTTAAACCCCAGATTGCTTATGAAGCTCAGCTTTTTCCCGCAAGCTGTTAGACTGCTGAATTTCGGACAGTAGAGGGACTGATTACCATCACCACTCACCAACATCACCATTAACTGTTTGCACTGATCATTTTATCTATTTAACTATACGTCTATCCATTCGTCCATTCATCATTATTAATCACTTTATCCTGCTTAGGGTCGCAGCGGTCTGGAGCCTATGCCAGAATCACTGGATGGGCTGACTATTTATCTATTCAACTCGTCTGTGTTGTCCTGTATTGTCATGATGACTCAGGAGAAACTACATTTAATTATCTCTTGTACACCGCTCTAGCTGCAGAATGACCGTAAAGTCAAACTTGAACTTTCACACTTACCAGTGTGTATGCTGCAATTGAAATAAAGGTGTGTTCTTTTCAGCGCCAGAGGGCGTCATTGATCCAAATACAAAGGCGACCACTTTATCCCCTAATGAGTACTGCGTTAAACACAACTCGTTATTTTTACTATATAAGATGTGCGTTGATTTAAAAAAGAATATACGGGTTAATGTGCCTACACCTTTCAGATAATATATATTAATTAGCTAATATTTTACATTTAAATTTACACAGGTAATATAACAATTTTAATCAATTCACTGAGAAAATATTAGATCGTAAATCTCAGTGATTACTATTTAATAAATGCATCAATAAAAAAGTAGTTACAGCAATGCGTATCGTAGCAAACGCAAAATATAGGACTCAGATTTATCGACCATTTTACCTCGCCATTAATCGTAATAATCGTTATTAGTTTGGCATTACAGAAAACCTCAAAGTAGACAATATTTCAGAAAAAAATTAGACTAGTATGTATAGTTACACAGAGACAATTTAAGAGCATCATGCAATCAGTGAAACGGTGCGAGGGCACACAGGGCGACAAGCAGTCAACACCCATTGGAACAACGACCTGGCTCACGTGATTGACACAAGCCAATCGCGTGGACGGAGTGAAGACGAACAGCAGCAGCGCTCGCGTTGTGCTTGTGTAAGAGAACGCGACGGGGAGAGGGAGTGAGCAAAGGCGGGAGTGCTCACGGGAAGAGAGAGACACTGGCGAGTGTCCACAGGGGGGGACGAAGGAGCCACTTTCACTGCGATGCCGAATAAAGCGAAGAAAGACAAGGTGAGAATGTGAGGTGTGTGAGAGAGAGACAGACAGACAGGGAGAGATATGTACCGGCTTGCATTGTCGCGCAGGCCTCGCGCGGGTCAAGTGGGATGCCAGACCGCGCGGGGCAGAAGTTGGACTGAAGTGCTGAAGCGGACTAACTAGCTAACCAGGTTAGAAATGTGCGGGACGAAGCGGCTGCCGAGTTCACACGAGTCGCTTTCTCCTCACAACTTCTGAAATTGGAGTGACTGCAGACATTGAACAGGTCCCGGCGTTGTTTTAAACCTTTCCAACTCGCCGTTGCGACCTTCTTCAGGCGGTGTTTGTTTTGTTTGTGGTGAAAACGCGGTAAGTGTGGTCTGGGTGTTGCTTGAGGTGCACTGGAATTCATGGAAACGTGTCGATTCGCAGGAACCTGCAAAGTCTGGGAAATCGGCCAAGAACGGTGGCGGCAGGGATGGCCCGGAGAGCGCCGAGAAGGAGGTAAGGGGAGCCGGCGGCAGTGTAGGCTGGGAACTCCCCTGTTTCCGCAGGGCCTGACAGGAGCTTAGTATGTGCTTACCAACAGCTGCCCACTGAGCCAGTGCTTTATCATCAGAGGGACTCAATCCGCACCCTCGGTGGGACCCTGATGGGACTCAAACCCATTCCCACACACCTCTGTGTTGTCTGCTGCCTTTGGCTGGAGGGCATTCACATAGTCACCACTCAGTGCACCAGCAGTGTGCAAAATGGGATGTGTTTGGTTGTACAATGTTCTTAAGTGTAGTACTCTAACCTTGCTGTCTTACCATCTGAAACTGCAGTCACCTTTAAGACAGCCTGAGTGTGGTACAGCATGGTATGGTCAGAATAACTCACAAGACAGCATGTGGTTTGTAGGCTTGTGAAGAACAAGCTGAGTATGGAATGCTTTGTTTTGCTATGGAAGGTGTGTTGCTGAGAGGAGCAGGTGAAAGGAGTGAGCCATTGCAGGGTGTGAACTCTTTGCCCCGTGATGCTGAGGTAGGTGCCAAATCTGCCTAGGAATCTGGTTATCGTGGAATATATCAGTGAGAACAGGGGTTTTGCTTGAACTGTTTTCAGTCCAAGTGTGGAATGGTGGTCTGTTTGGACATGTGAGGACAAGCTCAGGCCAGAGTGTGACTCCATGGGGGGCAAAAATGATGGCCCATATTAAGCAGGATTATAGAGTGGGAATATTAAGTTTCCAAACAATGTGTTCATCTGCTGTCTGTCTAGCCTCTTTGTATCAGTTGCTATTAAGTATGTTGGTGTGATCTGTGTTTGTGCTGCCAATGGAACACACTGGACTCTCAGGGAAAGATGGTTGATGGGAATTTAAGAAGCTTTTCTCCAAAGCAGCTTGCAGTGATTCACCCGGACATACATCAGATAAACCCTGAATTGCTCCAGTAAAAGTGTAAGTAATTTACTCAAGGGTACTACAGCAGATGGTACAGTAAGATTCACATCTGCAATTTTTGATTCCGAAATTGCAGTTATAATCATTATGCCACCTGCTGCCCATCATAATCTAGTTCAACAGGAATATCCATTGCCCTCTCATGTCATTGTTCTGTTCTTTAAAATACATAGCGCCTGCCTGACCCCAATAGAATTGTTAGAACAAAAAGAAATCAATAAGTCATCCCAGTGGAAAGGGGACATGTAAACTTGACTGTAGAGCAATGGTGGGGACAGTGTCCCTGCTGGATTTGTTTTTAAAGCTGTATGTGTTGTCTGGTCAGCAGGCAACACAGTCATGTTACTCTGTCCTTCCATGGACTCCTAGGTTCAAATCCTACATCCTGCTGTAATACTCTTGAACAAGATACTTGTCCTGAATTGCTGTTGAAAAACTGTGTAAATTGATCAGTAGTTGTAAATATCATTAGCCTATATGTTGCTTTGGAGAAAAGTATCATAAATAAATGTAAATGTTTTATCCCTGGTTCTTGGTCACTGAATGACTGCATGAAAGAAGGCAGTCTGAAAGAAGTCACCAAAGCAGATGAAGAGGATGGTGTATCACTGTTAGTGTGTGTCCCTGTATTTTCTAATGACATGTACAGTGTTCATATGTTTACATTTACTTGGCTGTGCAGGATGAAGTGGTGCCTTAATGTATCATGGTACTGTACTGTGCAAAGCAGGTGTTAAAGATTTCCTGTAAATACTGTGTAGACCTCCAACAGGCAGGGAGTTCCAGTCTTTGGAGGAGTATTGTTTGAGGTTGTCTTATTCAAAATGGATAGAAGGTGAATAAAGAAACAAATTCACTTGCCAAGGCAGATAATGGTTTGAAAGGACAAAAATGTGTCAGATTTAAGCATGGCTCTGATATTAGTTGTACAGCTATCACAATGTAGAAGATGTATTTTTAACCTAATAATTTCCCTGCACTTATTTTGTCAAGGTCTATTTAGAAAGTAACTTCAGCATTTTTATGAATTATTTTTTGTCTCAGTCAAAGAAGGATTAAAGTGTTTTTAATCTGTAAATACAGTAAAACTCAACGATAACATACATACACAAATAGCATTTGTGATAAGACCAATTTTAACATGATTGGCCAAAAAACTTCGAAATGCAAGCTACTGAAAATGTTTAAGTATAGTATGGGCAAGAGGAAGGAAGATGTGTTGGGAATGAGAAAGTATTGCTTTAAGAGACAGGCATTATGGAATGTGGATGCAATTCTAGTGAAGTGTCTCTTGGTCAGCTTCAGTGGGGTGCTTCATTTAAATTTGGGGAGGCAGTGGAGCAGGGTAATGGTAAAGGATACTGAAAATGATTTTCTGATACATCTATTCATTGGACAGAAAGTGCATAGTTATGAAGTTCACAATAAGTGCAGCGTCCCCGTAGATCCCTGCTTTCATTCATTACTCACCACTGGTAGAATTGATCAAGTTAAAAGTGGGGAGTTTCCTCAGAGCAGAAACTGTGGCCCTGAAGTTTTCAGTTGGAAACTCCCTTGTATTTCTGACCACAGTCAGAAGGAGCCAGGAAAGGGAATAGAAGTGTGCTGCAGTTTTATCTCAGCTGTTTTCATGATAATATTGCATGTTTTGCTTGTGGTGTTTAAATGTATATTATAGCTGTCATCACAATACATTTAAAAAACATTTTCTAAGAAAATGTTAAAGCTTCTGCAAAAATCCTTGGTGCAGTGTTGCATAACTGTTTTAGTAATATTTGGGGAAATTGGTTGGGGCTCTTTGGGATGTTGGAGAAATTGGGATGTGGCAGGAAAGCGTTATTTTTCTCCATTGAAAATAAATGGAATACAGGCTTCTGATGTCTGCAAAATCATAATTAAACTAATTTGTGGCAACAGATTAGAACTAGATAAGTGGTAGTTGTATTTGTGTCCAACTGCTGTGGGGTGCTGTATTATTTATTGTATTTGAGAGCTTTTGTGTTGTTGTGCTCTGTGAGTGCTAGTGTTTAAATATGCCATGACAAAACAAAGCTTATATTTATACAGTCCAAAGCTCTTTTGTAACACCATTGACAGCTTTATCAAACTGGCATTGCTATTATTTTATTAGTAATAGTCCATATTATATGTGTTACTGGCATGTATTGTTTTTAGAAATATTTTTCCCACACGTTTAATGAATTAAAACAAATTGAAAACATTTTCCCCCAGTTTTTACACAGTAACTATAAGACCAACTGAAAAATATTGTTTTTCATTAATCACGCAGTAGACATTTTGGTTCTCATCGTATGCAAATTATTTGGACCCCGCTTACTGCGTTTATGGTAGGATTTCACTGTATTTAGGTCAGGTGAACAAAAGCAAGTCAGCTGAACTTGGATTAATGGTGTACAGTATTTTATTCCTTTTTATGAGGCTGTGACAATGACCAGATCTCCCCCTGAAATTTTATAACCAAAAATACACCACGTTCAGCTTGCCACAGTTACAACTTTTGTTAAAATCATTTGCAAAGCCACTCGCAGTATAAATTGTAACCCGTCTCTCTCTTCAAATTTTCCTTTAGCATCAGTGATCAGCATCCTAATAGCAATCACTGTGTCATTGGCACCTTAAAATATCCCTTTAGGAAACTTTAAGAAGTAGCTGCTGAAAAATTGCCTGCCCCCATTGCATGGCACACCTAGATCTTGATGAAACCATTGAAATCTGTTTATAGCTCCTTCCCGCAGTCCATTCTGACCTCCTCTTGTCCTTCAGCACCCCACTGGCCCATTATATCCAAGCAAGTGTGTGTGGGCACTGAAGGGTGCTTTTGTCTCTGCACCCGCAGGATCAGCTTGGAGCCTGTGACACTGATAAAGTATTTACTTATCACTAAACAAAACATGAACTACACTGTTTGTTACAGGTAATCAAAGCAGTGCTGTAGTTCTGGTACTAGCAGAGCTGCACTGATCCTGCATGTGAAGCAAGAACCCAACATCCTAAAAGTGTGCTGGTGCTCCAAATGCAGGAAGATTTTTTTGTAGAAGGCATCTTGACAGGTTTCGCTTAGATGAATGTTGTAACTAAATGCTCTCCATCCTCTGTTAGGTGATGTGGGCAAAGTGTAATAATTGGTTATAGAAAGAAATCAAGGTTGAAAGATGTCAAAGACAGTCAATGTTGCTGAGTCTAAAATAGTATTTTTAGTGTTACAGTAATTGTGTTGAAAACATCAAGACACCTGGCTAGTAAGTAACTGCACTTGTCTAACTGCTCAGCTGTTTTACTTCAACTGTTGGGTCAATAGCAATATATGAACAAAAGAAAATATCTTTGGCATGCTGGAGCATGTCCACACACCCCCCCCCCCCGGAATTACTAGGTGGAGATGAGACCACAATATTTAATGGACTTCAGTTGTTGGTGCAGTTGCTGCCAAAAGCTCCTTTTTTTTGTTGTTGTATTTCTGTGTGGCTTTTTTTTTTTTTAGGGTTTTACTAAAAGCATATCAAAATCATTTGATCCTTATGTGTATATTTGTCAGTTAGTTTGTCTGTTTAACTTGTCATTTCCACTTGTAAAAATGTGAAGAATTTCCTTATTTATAGTGAGGTATACATTTAGATATTTTTAGGTCTATATTTGCAAATAATTAATGACTATTGATGTTCATTCCATGCAATCCTGTAAGCAATGCTCATGTGTGAATTGAGAAGCTGGCCCAGAGGCCAATATTATTGATGGGTCCTGTGAACTTGAAAGTGAATTCTAATGAAAATGTACTTGTATTAATGCCATTTACAGTGAACTTTGGCTCAAAATAGCACAGCTGTAGAAGTGCACCGGCCTTGGCATGTATATGACATTACCTGGGTAGTGACTACTTCAGTAAAACATTGATGTTTTTAATCATTTTAACCCCATTTTAGCATTTTTATTTTGTGTCTGATTGGGGTTCCTTTCATTAAACTAAAAGTCTGAAGTGGGTAAATGTAGTCTTGCTGCAGACATCTATACTCCTCTGCATCAGCTAATTTTGCTCAAGTGTAACGTTTTTTGTTCGCGCCTCAAGCTGTCAAACTGGTTCAGTCTGCGAACAGTAAAGATGCTGTCTTCTGAGTGGCATCTGAGCAAAGGGTTTTTAAGACTAATCCTTGTTAGAATAAGCTAGTGTCTCACAGGAAACAGTTCAGGCTTCACAGAATGAACAGAATTATTACTATACTGACATATTCTTCTATATCTGGCTGGGTGTGATAAAACTCAAGTGAATCTGACATTTCACAAGAACACCCAGCAATGCATTTTTAAAATCAGGATGAAGTAGGAGCATCTGATGGTTTCCTTGTGGTGTTGCTCAGTAGCAATGTGAGGTAAAATTCAAACAAAAGTAGTTATGTATTTTATGTAACCAAATGGTGACTAATAGCACTCTGGTAAACTAGTTTCACCCCAGGCCAGTGGGTTCTTCAGCTATGCAGATCTTTCATCACTGAGGTATGGATTGTGACAAATAGAGCTGAATGACACCCTTACCATTCAATTGTGCATTATTTGTCACTTTGTTGTCCTCACTATTGCCTTTGGAGGAGAGTATTTTTAGCTGTGAACAGTATTTCAGATATTTTATATCAACTTCCAGTTTTTAAATCTGAGTATTTGAAGATAGAGTTCTTAACCACATTTCCAGCCCCCCCCCCCCCGTTTCCTACTCCCAACCCTAACCCATTGCTGCTAAGTACTGGTGCTTGTTTGTTGACTGATAGGGGTAACTGGCCCGGGACTTTCTTTCCTCAGGGCGTTGGCAGGAAGAGCAGTGGAGGGTCCCCACCCACTACACAACTGATGAAGGTGAAGCAGCTTGTACCTCAGACACCTGTCAAAAAGGAAAAGCGCCAGAGCTCCTCGCGGTTCAGCCTCAGCAACAATCGGGAGTTACAGAAGCTTCCTCCTTTGAAAGGTACCTGTCCCCTAGGTGCATGTGCTCTCTGGCTGTGTCTCTAGAGATGGTATGTGACATGTTACACCATTGGCTGAGTCTTATATATTCCTGAAGTTGTGAAACATTTCTTCCTGCCAACATTATTATATTGCATTCAGCCCAGATGTGAAAAGCACAGGGTTGGCCTCCTTAGGCAGTGTTTTGTGTGAAACTTAAGTCTTAGCTGTGTTTTGGGTATTGTTTGCAGAAAGCAATTTTTATATATTATTGTCTGGGTAGAGATTTCAATCCTTAGGAACCAAACTAGGTGAAATATGCATGTCATTGTACCTTAATGAGGGGGAAATGGTCAGAATTCCTATTTTTGAACTGAAATGGTCGTTTTTTTTTTTTTAAACTGTTTGTCTAGGTGAGCTTCCTGTTACTTTGTTGAATTCTGCCTTTGCATTAATATTTTATAGGATCCAGTGCATCCTGACAACTAGGCTTTTAATGTTCAGTCAGTAGCCGGACGCATAATTTATAGCAGAAACAGTGCTAAGTATGTGTTCCTTTTTATCTCGTGCAAACATTCATCTAACCTTCTCCTTCTGTGTATACTGCATGCAACCCCCCCCCCCCCCNAGCAGAAACAGTGCTAAGTATGTGTTCCTTTTTATCTCGTGCAAACATTCATCTAACCTTCTCCTTCTGTGTATACTGCATGCCCCCCCCCCCCCCCCCGAGGTTGTTCTCACAAATGAAGTACTGGGGTCTTTATTTTCAAAGTTTAGTTAGCAGAAAAGTGAAGAGTATATTTTTGTATCTGATCCTGGCATTTCTGGCTGCTTGTTTGAGACAACGTTCTGGACTAGCTGAGGCAAAATTTGTCCCCTCAGGAAGTGATTTTAGTCTAAACTCTGAAGATATGAAAGCATTTTTTAAACTCCTCTAAAATCAGTTTTGTACTTGACTGATTTTAAACATTTGCTCTGATTATCTAAATACTGAATTATCCTTTTTTTATTTGTCATTTCTTAATTTGAAT
Source organism: Arapaima gigas (assembly GCA_900497675.1). NCBI lineage: Eukaryota > Metazoa > Chordata > Actinopteri > Osteoglossiformes > Osteoglossidae > Arapaima > Arapaima gigas. Next base: position 322,876 of record UFQX01000262.1, on the reverse strand, counting down.
CCATTGGTTATCCTGTGTCCTGGCTCCTCTTATACATACAAAATATCCATCCCTTGAGAGCTGAGCAGTCTCTGGTTAATGTGTTCTGGGCATGGTGGTTTCAGTTTGGGTAATTTATTCAAATTCTTGATGAATGGACTTGCTTGCGTCTTTGTGCAGGACTCAGTCCTTTGGCTCAGGACCTTAGGCTTGAATATGAGGTGACAGGAGCCCTGGCAGCCATGAAGGCTGTGTGTAGCAACAGATGCAGTCTAACTGCATGGTCAGTGCAGTCACACTGATGCTAGATTACATTATTGGAACCCTCACTATGCAGATGTTGTTGATTAATACGAACATCACATCAACAAATAATAGTCATGTGGTGGATTGGTAAGCAGTTCTGTAGCTCTGATTTATTTGGGGGAAGGCTATGTGATGGTCTTCAAAAAACAATTTTCTTTTTTTACAAAGTGAACACAAGAATATTATTAGACTGACCTTGCCCTCCATTAGACTTATTCAGATCCATTGATCTTGCTTGAAGATGAAGTTTGGCTGTGCTGGTGGGTGTGACAAGAAGGTCAGTATGCCAGACTTATTTTGTGGAGTTGAAAATTCAGGCATTCGTTCACTTTGAGAGACTTGGGATAGAACACAATTTTTCATGAGCAAAAAAAATTAAACATTTTCAGTAGCTTGCATTTCGAAGTTTTTTTGCCAATCATGTTAAAATTGGTCTTATCACAAATGCTATTTGTGTATGTATGTTATCGTTGAGTTTGACCTGGCTTTAAAGTTGCTTGTTTAGTTTTTTGTACGTAGAGCAGAAAAAAAAAAACAATAAAAACACTTTTTAAAACTGTTTGACTTAACAGTAGGTTCTCTACAATTGATATAATAATATAGTAAAACCTTGTGGTAATGCGCCCTGGGATGAGACATTTAGACACAATGTGATTGGCAGTCTTTCTGCTCCCTTTCCAATCACCAACATCATCTTTTGATGGTGACAAATGTAAAAGTTGCTATTAGTCATATTAATATTGTAAATGGCTATCTGACTGTTGTGGGGAGTTATCGGGGAATTGTTGCCTGTTTGGAGAGAGCTTTGGAGTAGGTGTGATGTGCTCTGTAAGTGACCCAACAAAGGTTTTGATCCCACAGTCCCAAGGCCTCTTTTTTTTTTGTTTTTTTTTTTTTTTTTTTGTAATGCCACCAATAAAAGGGCGTTGTTAAAGTATTATTATTCTGTTAGAATTAGTTTATATGTTTGTCACATGTTTAATATAGCTATTATTTATTATTATTATTATTATTATTATTATTATTAATAATAATAATTTCTTTTCTTTTCACATTAACTGAAATGCTACCTAAATTTTTTCATTGACGTTGCAGAAATGCGATCCTGCAGTTTATGGGAATGAATTTTTTTTGGACCCTACTTATGGAGAGATTTTATTGTAACTGCAAGACAAAACGCAATCTTTTGGACCATTTGTATGCATCTGTTCTACAGCTACTCCTCCGGTTACTGTGTACTATTTAATGATATCTTTGTTTACAAGGGATCTGTGTAAAGTGTATAGTATGCCTGAACCCTCAAGCATAAATGCCTGCAAGATACAAAACCTGGTTATTTTGCCAGCTTTATTTTATAGATGTTTTCTCCCTCAGAAGCTTCTACTTAATTTTTCAAAAAATGTATGAATTATTTGGGATGTCCTTCTGTGTCTTGTGGCCTTTTTCTTCCACCCTGCAAGTATGTCAGCAGGGGCTGGCACTGCTTAAGTGTGTCCAGACCCGACTGAGCCCTCTTAGCGTTGCATAAATCACCCCTGGCACAGTAGTGTAGAGAATGCCGAACAGTAACGTACAAAGCTGGCCTGCACTGAAATACTCAACAAGAATAAAACGTGGTATATAAAACTTTGTCATTTCCCTTTATGTTATAATATTGTGTTCTCTTGACTGATGTGTCAAGTCTGTTGTTTTGAGGTCTATTAATCTGACCCTTCTTTTTAAAGCAGACTGCAACTTCTTTGCAGTATCCTGGTCTCCTCTTAGCAGGAACAGCCTGCTTGGGCCCCTCATCCCTCACATTACTTCACTTTTTTTCTTTTTTACACACAGATGCGACACCTTTGTGTGTCTGTGTGTTGTGTACAGACACCAGGTATAAATCTCAGTTCTGTGTGACTCATCCCTCTGCTGCTGAGATACCCTGCATGTATCCACCATGAGAAATGTGGTTGTGTAAGAATGGCATTCACATAAATGAATTTGGCAAACACATAGGAATCATATGCAATTATATTTAGACATAAGCGTGAGGTAACCATTAAATATGTGGCTTTTCTTGTGGGTTTAAATGTAAAAATTTTAAACTTGAAACTGTATAGGTGTCTCTGGCTTGGTAGCCACTCGCTGTACTGTCAAGGGTTATCACTATAAAGAAGGTGTTCAACTTCTATAAATATCATGGTCTTGGGCAAGCAAAGTTGCAAATGTTGGCATGGCATATTTGGCTGTTATGTGAACCAGATTTGTAAATTTTTTTTCATTACCTAGACAAGTGAAGTAAAATAAGATACTCTACAAGTACTGGAGTTTTACTTTGGGGCATCTCACACTGAACCCATAAGCCTGCAGTATAATTGTGCATCGGAACTTTTGAAAATAATTTTCGTCTACATTTGACCACAGCCAAACTGGTTAAAGCCCTCATACAGTGAATATCAAAATGACTTCAGAGGCAAATGGGGGCTGGGAGGATGGCACCGATAAGGGACTTGCATGTTTTCATCCTTGTGATTCCACGCTTTTCACCTTTATCACACCCATGTCTGCTTGGGCTGGTCTGCTCATCAGGACGGCGTTTTCTGCCCATCTGCGGTATGCGTGCAGGTTTGACACGTGAAAAACCTGCTAGACATGTACTAAAGAAGACAGCATTATAGGTTTGTTGGTTCAGCCTTTATAGTGGACTGGAGGCCTTTTGTGAACTGTTGTGGAACACATCATCACATCGATGCACAATAACTTCTTGATGTCTGTTTTAACACACTTTGATCTCTATTTCAACCATCAGAGAAAATGTGTGGAGTTCAGAAACATAAAATATAAATAATATGCTTTGGCAGATGTACATGGGCAGCCAGGTTCATCACTAGAGATGCACGATATGAGAGTTCTCTGCCGTTATCCAATAATTTCTATGCAACTGTTAGCTGGTCCTAATGCACACACCTATAAAATGCAGAGAGAAAAAGGATTTTTTTTAATGTAACATTTTAGTTTTTCAAATAGTGCACAATTGTTAAAATAAGCTGCACTGGCTAAACCACATATGGCTGGCTACCTCATGATTAAATAGGGAATAGTTTTCCAAGATGTAGCCTTAAATACTACATAAAACTTTTCACTTTCTTTTTAATGGAAAAATCAAACAATTATTGAAATAATGTGAAAACATGGTAAAAACAAGACTGATAAAGAAATAACACCACTTAATAATAATGGTAACTTTTCTGGATATGCATTGTTCTATTTTTAGAATGCAGGGCATGTTTTTTTTCCTCAACATATCTCTGCCTTGTTGCAAGGAATTGTTAATCTTTTTGTTGATCATATTAGAAGTCACACTGAAGTGTTTTGCTGTTAACACCAAGTTAACTAGCTGAGTTAAATGGTGCTGCCTGGGTCAAATGTGTAGCAGTGGAAAGGTATAAAGACACACTGTATAGTCACCATACTGTTTTACCATTTAAAATCGTTGCATCATTAGTGTTGTTGTACATGCGAATGCCATAGGGTGATGGCCACAGTTGTAGTCAAAATACATCATATGAAGAATAGGACAGCTCTCAGTAATTGTTATATTCATTTATTATGTAAGAAATAGCACAGTATGGACAAGATTTGGCCTCAGGCCTTCAATAGAGTGTAAAAGACAGAACATGTAAATAAATAGGAAATGTATAGAGTGATGATGCATGACACCTGTAACAGTTACGCAACAATTGTTAAGCTCACCAATTGAACATAGGTGAGAGAATGACCACTACATTAGATGTTTCAGGATTATAAACCTCAGGCCTTCCTGTATAACACATGTACGTAAGTACATAAATACATAAATCTATGTATAAAGTACTGTGCAAAACTCATAAGCACTTTAGATGTTTCATAAAAATATTTGTTTTACATCTTCTTTGTTAGTATGTAAAAGGGAAAGATTGTATTTTAGATTAATACTTCATTTCTTGCAAGAAGGAAGTTTGGTAAAGTTAGATTTTTATATGTTAAAAAAAGAAATATGGCAATAGAATTTTCCAGATTTGGAGGGGAAAAAAACTTGGTCTTTGTAGGCATATAGCCCAGAAGTGGTCTTCGTAGAAGAGCTGCAACCAAAAAGCCATTCCTCCGAGTTGCGAACAAAACTAAGTGATACATCTATACAAGAAAACACAAGGAGTAGAGTGCAGAAAAATGACAGCAGGTGCTGTGGACTGATGAGTCAAAATGTCTTGGCTCTAACAAAAGGCAGTCTGTCTGTCGAAGGGCTGGAGAGTGCTACAAGGATGAGTGTCTGCAGGCAACAGTGAAGCAGAGCAGGTTTGGGGCTGGTGGTTGGTGATTAGTCAAAATTAATAACTGCTCCCCCTACTGCTGAGAAGTACAGGCAGATTTCTTTGCATCCCATAATACCATTAGATTTTCATCTGATCGATCCCAAATTCATTCTGCAGCGTGACAATGACTCCAAACACAAGTCCTAAAGAATTATCTCCAGCAAAAAGCAACAGATGATCTGGCCCCTTAAGGGTTCAGTATCATTCAGGCAGTCTGCGATTACATCCAGAGACAGCCAGTCTCAGTCTGCAGAAGAACTGTGGTAAGTTCTCCAAGATGGTTGTAACAATCTACCAGCACCTTAAACTACATACGAGTGTACCCACGAAAATTGATGCTTTAAAGGCTGAACTTTCTAGGAAGTTTATTGATTAATCAAAACTATTTATGGCCTCATTTTTCCACGCATCCTTGCTTTACAGCATTTCTCACAAGGGCCTGAAACTTTTCTATAGCTGTATACAGTTGCAAGGAAAAGTTTGAGAGCCCTTTGCAGTCTGGTTTTTGGACTACATTTAATTAGTTAATGCAAACATCCAGCTAACTGCAAAGGGCTCACAAACCTTTTGGTGTGTGCATTTCTGTATATATGTACATGTTCACATGCAAAGCAAGGAAAGACATTTGAACCTGTAATTAACTGTATATATTATAGAAAACAAATTAAGTTTAACTCCAACGGGGATATCATGTTTGAGGTATGAATATGCCAAGCTTCAGGTTGGAGGTGGCATTTTTACCTGTTCTGTCCCTCCTTGTATTAAGCCACTATTTCAGTGTTCATAAACCATAGGTTGCTATTGTGTGTTCCAATGTTATTAAAGTTTTGCCACCAGAAGTCTATTGTTATTTCTAATGGCACATTTATGTTCAGTGATCTAAATTTTAGGCAGGTGTTCTGTTTTACCCACATAGTATAACCCACATGGGCTAAGCAGCAGGTTAAATCATTTGTTGTAAGACAGGTGATTCTGCCTTTAAGTAAACTATTACAACGAGAGTGTTTGTGTGTCACCTGTTATAGCACACAGTTTAAGCACCTGAAGTTGCCCAGGGACGCACTAAAATGAGAGGGCCTGGATTTATGATAGAGGTCTGCTTGTACAAAATGGTCATATAAGATAACCGACTCTTTGTATGTGAACCATGGACTGGTTTGGAGAAAACCTGTTCAAGACTGGGGTTCCTGCTAAGTTGTGCCATTGTTTGTGGATAATAATTCTTATAGATTGAGAGATAGGATTGTACATGGTAAAGCAAGTGATGATAGCTGAAGAGGAACTTGTGCTACGCTAATAGAGCAATACATGGTGCCTTATGAACTTGCTGAAGATAGGATTGTATCTCCTCTGTTTAACATACTGCCAAAGCTTGCAAGAACCTTCCTTGAACTCACTGTTCCCTAGACTCATATTTGCAGTGAACTGGCTATAATGGAGTTTGTGTTTTAAAGATGGCCTAATGAAAGCAAAAAAATGTTGAAAGGTCTGTGTCTTTTCTCCATACTTCAGTTTGAAGAGCTGACCCTTGCTTTATTATGTAGACGTCCAAGAAAGATTTCAAAAGAGCTGAACACAAGAGAATGTAATGGAATCCTGGCATTTATATTAGTAAAACTGGTCTTACTCTTTGTTTGAACAATCCCAAATAAAGAAGATATTGTCAATGTATCTTTACCAGATATCTACATTGAGAATAACATTTTCCTCCCAAGTGAATAAAATCTTCCACTGATTTACTCATAAAATGATTAGCATAATAGGGTACCACTGGTCAGCCCATAGCAATGCCCTCTACTTGTAGATAATTTTCACCCAAAAGAACAGACTCCACACAACATAAAAGGCTTTCAGACCTTGTTTGATAGGAGACTTAGCTGGTGTAAAACCACTGCCGCTGCTTTGCGCAGGAGCCATGAGAAAGAGTCAGCTATTTCGAGCTCCCTGTGTTCATGCGTCAGCCTGTCTGGGGATTCTGAAACGGCCTTAGTAGATGCAAGGCTCACAGCAGTGAAAGAAGCCTCCTTCTGGCAGCCCATCACTCAGACATGCTTGTGATGGAGCCTTTGCAACCATCACAAGTGTTTATTCTTTATCTTATCCAAGGCCCTAGATTTTCTTGCCAGGAATAATGCGTTTAAAGCACAGGATGGATCACGTACAAATGCCCACGGGATTTACATGGCCAAATGTCTCAAAGAAAGGGAGCTTCACTCCTCAGAGGACAGGCGAGTTCCTGCGACTTTGCTGCTTCCCAATGTCAAAATTTTAGTTCCTGCCCTTTTAGAATTATTTTAGTTCATACTTTTTAGTGGATAATTTGGGGGGGGGGGGGGTTTATTACAACCCTGCAGGCTTACACACAAGGCTGTATTTAATGTGTGTTTTACTCAGCCACATGCTTTTCCCATTTTTCTTGTGTTTGCATTGATTATTGCAATGTTGTACATAGAAGTTGCAGTTGCTTTTCGATGTTCAAAAGCGAAGGACGACATAACCATTTCATTTAACGAATGCAGGGAAATTTATGAAATGCTTGGGGACATAAATTAGTTGGTATTAATGTTTCAAGTTAAACAGTAAATGGTATCATAAAGTGAATATTGCGATCTTTGGCTGCAGCATATTTGACATTATGATACATTTTTAAATCATTTTCTATTTAGATAGTAACTTGTTTTTGTCTGTGCTGCCATCTATTGACCAAAGTGTGCTCTGCCACAGTGTATGGTCCAAATTTGTGTGAAGCTTAGGCTTCTTAAACTAGGATGAGTGTGGTCCCACAGCAACTCTCATACCTTGACAAAGTGATGTAGGGTGCAATTCACTTGTGTTCTAAAATGAAACCCTTCCAAAGACTGTTAAAGGGAAATGTCGCTTTCTCAGTGTCTTCTCATTCTGAGTTCTGAATTTTTTTTTTTTGTACATTACCAGTTTAAGTGGAAATTTCCCCACATACAATGTTTACTTTGCTATAAGGCCAAGTTGATTCACACCATTGATTATCTGTAACTGCCTTTCCTAATCAGGGTTGTGTCAGTAAAGCACTTGCCCTGGAAACACTGGGTACTAGGCTAGGAAACTGTGTCCTTAATGGGATGCTAGTTCAATCACAGGGTGGCCAGACATTCACCCACAGATGCTCACACTACACAGGCAGTTTGTAGTCACTCATTAAACTGAGCTGGATTTGAACCCACTCTTGAACAGTCCAGGCTTTCTGAGAAGGCAGCTTTACCCACTGTGCTTCTATCGCTCCTTCATTGAGCATTTCTTCAAATAAACTTAAAGATGAATTTTTACAGTTTTTTTTTTTTTTTTTTTAAGTGCATTCTCATGGTTGGATGCAAATGGGTTGTGCCCCAGGTGATCTTATCAAGGGTCTTGCCCATGTGATTATTTTCATAGGAAAATTAGAGGAAAACAGAGAACAAACACCCTTTGTGGAGCAATTGTTTTGCAACAGGTCCCTTTCTTTGCTAAGACACCACATGAGTGAGTGGACAAGAAGCAGCTCATTATGCAGGGTATCCTCAGAGGACCCCCATTTGTGCTCTCCTATGTTGGTGCTCACGAGCCTCTTGGCCTGAGGGCAGCCTTGACTGTGAACAGACTTTTGTGCTTATGTTTATGAGAAAATGGTTGCTGCATTTGCACTGGTCTGGGTGTGACAGGCTTTTGATTAGGGAGATAAATGCATCATACTTAAAAAGGATGAAAAGGTCATGTCATCATGAGGTCAGATAAAGTGAGAAAAGGGGGTCGTGTGAACACATCTTGACCTGGATACAGATGATATCTTCCTCAGACATCAGCACTATGATGATAGACACACTGGACCTATCCATATATACCATCACAATAGAATGCCCAGGAAGAGCTTAATTTTCTTCCTTTCTTTACTACTGGGAGTTTTTTGTTTTCCTGTCTTTGGTTCCCAGCTGGGTTTTTTGGCTAATTGTATGATTTAACAGAAGATAATGTTATTTCATCCTTGTTGTTCATCCCTTGGACTTGTGTTGAAACCTCTTTGTTACCTGACTGTTAACCTGGACTGGTTAGCAAAACTTTTTGAGGGTAAAAATAACACTGATTATGATTAAAGCTTTCAAGTTGTCAGTTTTCATTATGTGTTTTGAAATAGGAGTTTGTACCCCCGCTATTGTGAAGACTGAGGTGATCTGTCTCACCACCTTCCCCTGTGCGTTGTGTTGGTACAGTCCATTGCTATAGCAGCCACCTTGCTGACGCTTCTCTGTGGTTGCTGTGGATACCTAATGTAATGTCACTTGCAGAAATCTGCTTCCAGTCATGGCCCAATGAGAGTGCTTTCATCTGATGGATTGGTCAGCCATCCTCATCCTTTGTGGTGGATTTGCTTTACATTGAATTATGTAATGTTGCCCCCAAACCTCAAACAGCACCTTTCCTCTAAATTTGCACCTGCAATTCAGGCCAGCTAGACCTGCAGCATAACTGCATGCTGTTGAAATTAAAGCAACCAAGACACAGCTGCTGTTCATCTGATGTGCTATTTTTTTTTTAAATTAGTTTGGATAACATTTTCTTGCTGGAGGACCAAGTCCTTGTCTAGAATTTAGATTTGTGTTAGAGCTCAAATATGGACCTAGAATAGGCATGTTTGCTGTGCAGCAAACCATGTTTTAGCTGCGACAATAGAAGACCAAGCCCAGTGTAGGTGATCTGTGACTTTCGTGTCCTTAGATGATACTGACAGAATTTACCTCAGTAATAGGGTGCATTAAATAAACTAGTTCACCAGCTCCAAGGTGAATGTATGAGTATCATTGTTTTGAAAACTGAGGGACTGTCTAGCAAGGCAAGTTTATTCAGATTAAATAACTTTTTCCACAGTGTTGGTGTGTCTGTAGGGTTAATCTTTTCCACTCTGTGTTTTTAGTCAAACTCTTTACAGATCTTAGTGGTTGGTGTAGGAGTGTTCTCACAGCTGTTGTGCATTTAGGAGGGTGTTAAACCTCACTGTGTTCCACCTCATCCTCTCATCACCTGATCACCTCTCAAACCATTTGTTTATTCATAGTACAGAGTATAGCTTCGGTTGCTTGTTTTTGCTCAGTCTGTGGGCATCCACTGGGGCTGTACTAAAAGGAGAGATATAGTAGCACTAAGGACCTTGGCATTGTTTTTGGGTTGCATTGGGTGCAGGGAGAGAGTGCACACTGTGGTTATTGCTACAGCAGCATGATGTTTCACTGTGGCTTCCTGCTTGCTTGCATTGCTTGCTCTGTCTCTCATTCACTTGATCTCTCTCTCTCTCTCTCTCTCTCTCTCTCTCTCTCTCTCTCAAGCAAAGAAACTGGAAATGTATGTCCAAATATCCAATAAATGAACACAATGGGAAGGGTTAGTATACTATTCTCTTTGTAAATAGTGTTGGTAGCATTTTGGGCATTCTCTTTCGTTCATTTTAATTGAGAGTAATGTTTTCCATTTCCTGCTTTTCCATTACTGTTCTGCATTACTGAGTAGGTGAGACCCACAAGACACAGAATACCACAGTGTTTTTCCTTTGGCCCTATGGTTTTCTTCATGGCAGTGCAGTAATGCAAAGCCCATTTACTTTGTGTCTGTGCCAAAAGATTGCTACCCTATCATCTTTCATGCGTTGTCACCTTTGAAGGATGCCAGCTGCCAGAAAATTCAAAGGTCATCATGACAGATGGCAAAGTAATGGAGCAGTTAGGAGATCATGAGAGTCCAAAAGAGTTGTGCTTTGAGAGCCTTTAATGCTGGAAAGGACACAGCAGCTCTGAGTGTCAGAGGGACCTTATTTCATCATGCCAGAGCCAAAACCGAGGACCTATTGAGTTTTTTTTTTTTTTTCTTCTCTCCCCCTCCTCCCCCCCACATCCCTTTTGCATGGGTCTACCAAGTAGCGAGAAGTGGAGGAGCACAATGCTTGCTGAGGAGTTCAAATGATTGGGTCCTGCAGATATCAAGGTGCAGACTCTTTGGCTGTCTTGTAGACTGTAATAAGCATGTTGAAGTTGATATGGGTAGATGCATGGAGCCAATGTAGAGAATCACAGGAAGATGCATGGGAGTGCTTTGGTACATCAAACAACTTATGCAGCAGCAGCATTGTGTATTAGCTGGAGTGGTCTGATAGTAAAATCTGAAAGGCCAAACAGGAGGGAGTATCACCACAGGAGCCATGTAGAGCATGTTGTTAAATATGAGTGGCTGCTGCAGGTGTATCAGAGGCATCTGAAGGATTGGGTCATGGCTTCATTGTACTGAAAAAACAGACTTGAGTTGATTATTACTTGGAGGCTCTTGATCAGATAAGAGGTGCAAATTGTCCAGTTTGATGTAGTACGGTAGATGGAGGAGGTGGAGGTTCTTGGTCTTTGAAAGACTGATGTAGATTGTGTTCAGACATCTTAGTAAAAATGTCTGAGAGGCAGGCTGTGCAACAAGAGGAAATGTTTCAGCTGCAGGGGGTAAAGAGAAGAAGAGCTAGCTATCGTCAACGTAGCAGTGATGGGAGATGCAGTGAGGCAGAGAGCGCCAAGAGAGGAGGGGTAGATGGAGAAGAGCATGGGGGCCAGCACAGTCCTTTGGAACACCAGTCTAGAGATACTGAAGGGAAGGCAGCTTACCAACATGTTTGGGGCAGGAAGCCTGTTTGTGACTTGTAAATACAAAGTAATTTTTACCACTATGTGACAATGAGTAAAAGATTAGTAATACAGATTTTCCTTGCTGTGTTTATTGATAAGAATCAATCTAAACATTTTAAGATCAAGGTAAATCAGATTGAAAGAAATTATGAATAAAACAATATTAAAAGGGAACACTTACCAAAAATTATTAGAAAATGTCACCCCAAAGCTCAAATTCAATCCTGATTGTGCTCGTTTTGTTACATAAGTGTGTACATAGTCCTCTTCTGTCCACTTTCTTTGTCATCTTTATCTGGATATCTGTCAAGATCAGTCTCCGCTTGTTCTTCATGCAAGATTCTTCATGAGATTTAAAATTTGGCATACATGTACTTCTCACCCTAGGTAAGGTTTTTTTGTCTGCTCAATTGTATTAAACTCCAAAAAGGCTACTTACTATTCATAATTGGCACAAGTTGCATTCAACATCTACATTCTCCGGTTTTGCCTTGTGTGTTCAAATGCCATTTGTGCTTTCACAGATTGCTTCTGTTCAGTTGAAAAGTACCCCAGTGACAGTTCATTACAGTAATGGCCCGTTACAGTTGGTTGATTTTTTTTTAAATTATATTGTTTTCATTTCTTCAGTTTTAGATTAATTTGCATGTTACATGTTTGTTGCTATTACTAATTATAATAAGGGGTGAAATGTAATGCATTATACTAAATGAAAAAGTTACTATACACACAAATCCCTATCAGTTACCTCATTAATTATTTGGTAAGTAGGTAATTAGTGACTAAAGTGTTTTTAGCTATAGGTAATAGGTATTTTAGAGTGTTAGGGAAATTTTGGGAAAATTAATTAGGGTTTCTCAGATGAAACCGGAATGAATCATAATTTTCCTCATAAGAAGTCATGGAAATAGCTTCTTGATATCCAAGTTTGTGGTATTTGCACGATTTCTAAGGAATAACGCTGTATAAACACTAATGTCTGACAGTATAAACTGGTAACACACCCATTGGCCAATCTCAAAAATGTATGCTTATAAGCAGTAAGTTAAGCATGATTGTAGATATAATTCAGGAATGTTCCGTTTTTCACTGACACTTCTTGACAAACACAGCACTATATGCTCCTTGGTATCGGTTGCATGCCTGTAATTACGGTCTGCCAGAATTACGGTTAATATTTCCCTTTCCAGTCTGCTTTCATTTCTTCATGTCCCAGTTGAAGGTAACCTAAAGCTATTATTGAAATAGTCACCTCTTCAGCGGTGTAAATTACGATGAGAGAACAAAAACTGTTACCTACAAGATGTCCTCCTCTGTATTTTTTCCACCTTGCATGTTCTCTACCTTTTTTTTTTTTTTTAAACTATGTTTTGTGAACTGTTTGGGGCACTCATAGTTCAGAAGCATCTTACCTGAAAGGTTTGAACGATGCCGTACATGCCACAGAGTTGGGAACTGATGATTTTTACAGTCTTGTAATAAGATGAGGACTAGACAGTGTTTTTTTTTTTTTTTTTTTTTTGGGCCCCAAAGGAAAAAAAACTGTTTATCTATGTCCTGTTTCTTGTGAAGGGCGCCAATTCTTCACTGTCACAAATGAATGGAGGCAGGGCTCTAGTCTGTCTTTAACTCCCGCCTTCAAACCACCCTTCCAGCCAATCAGCTGCCATGTCTTTTTGCAGTGTGCTGGTGTCACTTGATCTGGCCAACCAGCGCCCACTTTCCTTCTGACATCACCAGCTAGCCAGTTCCCTCCAGCAGCAGGGAGCTTCATTTTCTGCTCTGTGTTTGTGCTAAAATGGAGGCTGCTTCTTTGCCTTAAGTGGATTGCCTTTTTGCTGGAGCGTAAATGTTGACATGTAATAAAAGCGGAAGCAGGATGGTGGTGGATGCGCCAAACGCGAATGGGCCTTTCCAGCCTCTGGCCCTTGTGCATTTCAGAGGTCAGTGTTCTACATTTGTCTCATTGTCTCATAGGGAGAGACGAGTGCTGTGGTTGTATTTGGGCCCCTGCTGTCAACTGTGAGTGAACACGTTTTAACCTGCTGCTGACACGAGCGTTTCTCAGCCTTGGGAGTTGTGTATGGTGCCTTTTTGTTTTCTTTATGTATATGTTGTGTGGTGCATGTGATTTGTGTTTCTTCACAGGAACAGTGCTTTTCTGAGCACCACATGCATATCTCAGAGCAGGCGGGGAGGGGCAGGGGGCTGGTTTTACTGCTTTCAGCTCACCCATCCCCCCCATCTGAACTGTGATGTCACAGGAAGTGAAGTCACAGTCCTTGGAAGGCTGTGTGTGTCTGTGTGTTTTAAGCTGGGGGAGGAGGGTAAGGGGTTAGGGTGCTTTAACCACCGCACTTGTTCTTTTTTTCCCCCCTCTTCTCTTTCCTACTTAACCCTGTGCCTCTGTGATTTGTCACAGTTCATTTCATCTCATCACAAACTCTCCAGATGATGGCTGCAGCAGCAAGAAGAAGTGTGTGTGTGAGTGAGTGAGTGAGTGAGGGGAGCTAGTGCGCCAAAGCACTGTACTACTTTCCTCATCTCCTGCTGAACCTTTTCTCCTTCCCCCAAATTTCCTCTTTATGCCTTTCTCCACAGCACTTTGTACTCTGAGGTGTAGCTTGAAGAGCCCAGCACTTTGTTTCAGTCCACAAAAAGCTTGCAAATCAGACACACAGTGACGTTTCAGTGCGAGTCAGAAGTTTCATTTGATCCGGGAAGGAATAGAGCTCTTCACTTTAACAAGCTACATTAGTGGCACCATTGGGTTGGATAAAAGTGAAATAGATGATGCAGCCTCCATGTCAAACATACCACATTCAGGCCAGTGACCAAGAAGCAATCCAGATTTGTTCTGCTTAGTTCATATTATGAAAGGAAAATGGGGGTGCCCACAGCCCACACTGAAAGTCTGCTGCAGCCTGCAGCTCTTTGGTGGTGGCTGAAATTATCCTTCCAGCAGTGCTGCTTCTGTCTGGTTCTGCAGAAATGATTTTTTTATTTCTTAAAATATGTTTCTTGCCATATTGCATCAGTAAGAACTCTCATGTCAACATTGCTGCAGGTCATATGCAGATTAAACAAAGGACATTTAAAAATGATAGTGCACTCACCAGCATACATTTAATTCAGCCTTCAACCCAAAGGTATTTTAAGTACCATTTGGAGTGGATGTAATTTTTTTTTCTTTATCTCAAGTCTTAAGGTTTAGTATTTTGAGTATTTTTTTACCATTTTACTTTGAGAGAGTATATGAGTATGGTTAAGTTGGGAGGAGTGGTAACTATGTGCATCCTTCAAGCAATGCCCTACCTTAAACACAGGACCACATTTTCCCCCCTAGCCAGTCTGGTTAATGCAAGTCATTTCTTCTCATGGTAACCCTAAAGCCCATAGATGTATGTAATACTGGCACAATATCCCAGCATTTTAACCTCAAACCATCTGTATAAGTGTTCTGGGGTCATGGTAGATGCATACATATTTCAAGTAAATTTCTCTGAGTTGTCAAATGAAAAAGCTTTGTATGTGTTATATTTCTTCAGTCCAGCTTACAATTCAGCTTTCATGTCACCATGAATGGGACAACCTGATACGCTGGTGTCCTTGCTGGGCCACAGCCAAAATGTCAAGCCATGGAAGTGTCCTTCCTGGGGATTCTTCTTCCCTTTGTCATCTTTTAACCATTTCTTCAACTCTGTGCTCCTCTACTAGGAGTATTGTAATCATACCTTTACTTTGAAGAGAATCTGAAAAGCTGCACAATCGCTGTCCTCAAGAGTGATGGCTGAGAAGTCGTTGTCTAGATCCTTTGAGATCCATCAAAATTACTTTTGAGTCACTGCCTGGTCACAGGTGTGGTCAGACATTTATAACCTGTTTAAGTGTTGAATCCTGTTTTATCAGGATAAGGCAATTTGACCTGTGTTATTAAAACTAAAGCTATGTAATGATCTTTATATTCCACTTTGTTAAAAACGAGATCTGCTTACATGCAAATGTTTTTGGTTCCATTTTAATCCTATGATTATTTGCATGCATGCAAGTGAGTCCTGTGTGTGTGCATGTGTGTACAAACACGCGTGTGATGCAGATGGCATGCTGACAGGTGGGAAACAAAGATATCTTATACTGTTGTGGACAAGTAATATAAGTTTGAGGTGGTGGTATTGTCTTTTTTTTAATGTATATTTTCTAATTCCACCTGTTCAGTTCCTGTCTTATGTCAGCTAGTTGTGGTCAAAACTATTGTCTGGGAGGTTGCCAAGAAAAGATACAGGGAATACTTGGCCACAAGAACCATAGCAGCTTTTCACTGCTGCTCCTGCTTATTTTCCAGACATTTTTTTTTTTAAAACTTTAACTAACTCAACCTATTTATAAAGCCTAAGCTCATCCTGAAGCTCTCATACATTTGTGTTTCAGACACAACCTGGTTTTAATCCCCACATTTGTGGTCAACAGGCAGGGAATGTGGTGATGAACAGGGAGAGGAGAGGAAGGAAAACTCGCCTCTTTAGCTTCCTATTCCTCAGCCTTGTTTCCTGTCCATGGTTATAACAATTGTTTTGGAGGAAGAACTCAGATATATTTGACTTTTCCAAACTGATGATAAATACACAGTACTACATTCTGGGCAGTGTGATCTCTGCTCTTCATTCTGAGTTCAGGCAATACATATGTATGAATTGTAACATGTGAAGCTACAATAAATGATTTAGTTAAGACTTTAGAATACTCAGCAGCTGGAAGGTTTTGTGTGTGTGTGTGTGTGTGTGTGTGTGTTAATGGTCAAGTGATTGGTTTTCATGTGCCAGTGTGCTGTGTTTGAGTCTTATCTGAAGTTTTGATATCTTGGAGAGCATACCTGACACGCTGAACTATTATCGGGCCTTTAGTACTTTGCCCACAGCTTCAATTTTAAAAGTTGTGTAGACTTGGCTAATGTGGACTTACTGAAAACTCAACTGAACTTTAGAACTGAGTAACCATCAGATTTAAAAATCAATGAGGACTGTTTCATTGAACCCCTGTTTTTGCCTTCCTTCCTTTACCAGCAAGGGTGTGACAGAACTGGTTAAAGTCCTACTTCTCATTTTTGTTGAGAAATGTGATGTGGAAATAAAAGTAAAATGACAGCTTATGCACCAGAGCCTCTTATGTTTTGAAGTCCAAACGACTGAATTTTGTGAGCTTCATGTTTACATACTCGAATCCCTGGGGCATCCCTCTGTCAGCTTTGAAAGCGACTCCTCAGTGACATTGGCAAAACAGGCCTCCCTTTTGCTCTGTCACCAAAATGACAGGCAAAGAAATTATTTGGCTCTAGTTTATTTGACATACCCATGTCTTACATGGGTTATGAAATGACTGTGGGGAAATAATGTAGTAACTTTTTCACTGTAAGCTAAAACTAGTCTATTTTTAAAGACATAGTTATAATTTTAGAGTGTTGGTAGACTGGGCACGTTTCAGTTCTCAAGTTATGGTGCTGTGTGTCACCATTTGGATATTGGTTTCTGAACATTAAGATTGGAAGTCCAGTATGTGTTCAGATCGATGACATTCACAAACATTCATTATGTCCTCTATCTGAGCTCCGTTCTTCAACCATCTGGGACTTTGATCCGTGCCCCCCCCCCCCCCGTATTTATTTGTACAATGCCTGTGGCCAATTTTAACTGGTATGAATTATAAATAGTTCGTTTTTTTTTTTTTTTTTAAATGGTTTCATGGTAACCTTTATGACAGCACATCTCCCAAATGATGACACTGACCTTTCATATCCAAGAAAAGTTAAATATTTTTCTTACTGTCAACCCTCACCCAACAGTTTGCAGTCAGTGATGCTATCTGGTGTATGTCATTTTTTTGTTCAGTCACACACACCAGCCTGCTGTTTTTTAAATAAACATGGCTACTCAGTTGTGTTGGCATAATGAGTTCATAAGGTGACCATCACACACCTTTTTGCTGAAGGTCTTTCTGGGTTTGCTGAATTAAGGGATTTTTTTTTTTTGTCCAAAGCTCCTGTCCTGCTTCATCCTCTCTGTGGCCATTCATTTTTCTCCATGATGTTGATTTGGCAAGTGGTGAGGAACGGGGAAGCAAGGGTGTGACACTGCACATCTGTCTCTTTACAATTGTGATGTTTTCTTTTGGGTCCTGGGACTGTGCGTGTGTTTTTGTCCCAAGTCCTTGTTATTTTAGCTACAGGAGGGGAGAGACGCACTGTGAGGGTCTTTGCTGAATGTAGCTCTCAGGATGTGTGTGCATTGCACACTCTAAAGGACCCTGGGTCCACAATAAGGACCATGCAGGTGCATGGAATGTACAGATTACCTGCAGACTGAGCCTCGCCCTTGGCCTCATTCAGCACTCTGTATTTAACTTTCTGGCATCTGCTGTGCTTACTGTTGCCCCACTGTCTCCAAAGCTAACAGAAGCTGCAATGAGATGTATTAAAAGTAACATCAGTAAAGATGTGTAGTTATCTTTATGTGCTAAAAAGACTTCCCTACTTGCACCTCCCTCAGCATCTAGGAGCAAAACTCAAGCACATTCACAGAATCTACAGTGGTGCTTGAATGTTTGTGAACCCTTCAGAACTTTCTATATTTCTGCATAAATATGACCTAAAACTACATCAGATTTTCACACAAGTCCTAAAAGTAGATAAAGAGAACCAAATCAAACAAATGAGTCAAACAAATTAGACATGGACACTTATTTATTGAGGAAAATGATCCAATAACACATCTTTGAGTGGCAAAAGTGTGTGAACCTTTGCTTTCAGTATCTGGTATGACCCCCTTGTGCAGCAATAACTGCAACCAAACGTTTCCGGCAATTGTTTAGTCCTGCACATCGTTCCCCACATGCAGAAATATAGAACATTCTGAAGGGTTCACAAACTTTCAAGCACCACTGTACCTCATTCGAACGTGTCTTCACTGGATGTTCTTGGGAACAAAACAGCTGTATTATAAGTGTAAAGCCATCCTAGGCAGTCTATACTGATAACACTATAACCATCACCCTATATATAGCCATATATTTTTTCTCCAATATATTCTGGGGAATATGATAAGCAAGCTTGCTGAAATGGGGTTTGATCAACCAATTAATAACACCTTTTAAGAAATTGTGATTGTCACCCTCTGTTTTCTTGTTAAACCACAACCCACATTATTTTTTTTATGACGTTATGAAATGTACTCTTTGGTAATGAAATGTATTTAATGCTGTGGTCTACACCTGAATGAATAAGTATGTGGGTGACTGAAGGGTTTAATTTTCTTGTACTTAAATTGACCTTTGATCTGCATGACAATTCAGAGGAAGTCTGAAATGTCTAGTCACCATTTTGGAATTTGCTGGACAGTGGTACCTGATCCCACCTGTGGAATATCATAACCTTTTGACCTTCTAGCTTTATTATATTTATGTGGTTGTTTGCGCTTTCTCACTGTTCAGTTTCAGTCTTATTGTTGTGGCTTAAAGTGACTTCATAATCAATTAAAAAGAATGTAAGTGATAACTTAGAAGGTGGAATCTGATCAACTTTGATTTCTAATGGTAGCATGCACACAGCCATTATGAGAATGAGAAACCTGCATTTGTATGTGTCTGACCTCATGAAAAAATGTTCTAGATGCCAAGCCAGGAAAAGGTTTTTTGGACAACTATTTAAAAAAAAAAAAAAAAAACAAAAAAAAAACTGTGCTATAGGCATTTTAAATAATGTTGAACCTATGGTATCAGAAGTTATTTCTCTGAACAAACAAATATAAGTTCATGAAATCTGTTTTCTTCAGCTCTTGTTTTTCTGTAATATTCAGAGATTCTTTTGAGAAACTTTTTTTGTTATCTGAACATTCTTTCTGGTTCTCTGTGCACCATGGACCCAAAAAGCATCATTTTGTGCTCCCTCGTTTACCTGCTGTGTAAGGGTGTTTAACAATAAATGATTCTTAATTGTTGCATCCCAAACATACCTGTGTTTCTTCTCCAACTTTCTTGTGGCCAGCTGATTAGTGGTGAGCTGAGAAATGTGCAGTACTAGGGGACATCTGAGCAAACTGTCATTGCCTTTCTATATAATGTATGTGGGAATAATGACATGTTGCAATTTCTTTATGTAGCAGTTATCCGCATTTTTGTATTCTATGTTACATCATTGAAGATAATACTCAAGATATTAAAAGTTATAAGTGTTGAGGCTGCAAGTAAATTGGTCAAATCATGTGATGTGTTGTGGCACACCCAATTGGTCAGATATGACCCTTGGCTTACCCTCTTGGACCACCTTGTGGAGTTGGGGGAGGTCATTGTCTGGCTGTTGCCTAGTAACAGAAAGGCTCCAGTGGCACTCTTTCATGTCACTGTCAGACCACACAGTCCAGCGGTTAGTCCCAGTCTTGCTGCTGCAGGCAAGTGGAGGGGGTGTGTGTTGCACATCTTGTTGTATTTTCATATCAATGATGTGTACATGGTAGGATTGAAAAGCAGTGAAATTGCTTAAGTGGGAAGGTTGGAAAAAACAAGGAAGACCAGCAAAGAGGGGAAAATGTGAGAGTGAAGCAGGAACCAGACTGAAATGGTGAGAAAAGGCGCAATGGGGGAGGGGCTAGCAAGATTGGGTTGTGGCAGAAGTGGTGTGATACAGGGTGAGAACAAGGGAGGTTATATATTATTATGAGGGTGTTTTGTTGTCAACTTTCATGCCAAGTTGTGAATCCTTTGAGTGTGACAAGTATATTGCTGCAGTTGGGCCACTGGACCTCTCGCCCAGTGTAGAGGCTAGTAAAAAAGTTAGCATCTCTGCTTGAGCTTGAGGGTGAAAACAGAGGTTGCAAGGCAAAACTTGGTCTGTGGTGAAATGCAGAGCAAACGGCATACTGCTTACTCCCCTTTCTAGATTGGGTTGCTTTAGTGATGCAAATGATTTGCCTTTCCTTTAAAATAAGAGTAAAGAAACACCTGAAACTGCCCTTGACCTAAAAGCAGCATGCTACTTGCACACCATGACACACTGCTGCTGTGTTCTGTGTTTCACTATCATCATCCTCAACCAATTACATCTGACACTTCCATGCCCTTATAGTGGTTTCCCACAATGTGTTGTAAAAACATACTGTGTATTGTGTATAAGCACACTTAGTATCAGTTTTTAATTTCGTGTACATATATAAAGTACCATTAGGGCTGTGAAGTCTGACATTGTGCTCTTACACTGTGACATGTATGACCATGAGCATGTGCTTGATGGTGCATCGGTAAGTGTTCAGGCTGTCTCCAGTGCAGTACAAACATTTGACCCTCTGTGGGAAACCACTGTAGGAGCAATTTGTGTTAGTACAGACTACGTACAGGGCAGTGAGTGGACATGCATGGTCCATCCTCAGGCCTGCTATTTGTAAGGATAAGTGTACATAAGCACCAGGTAACAGCCGAGTGAGTTCAAACAGACCCTGACATACTGCCTCGTGACCACAATGCTAAGGCGTGGAAGTGTAAAATGTAACTGGTTGAGGTTGATGATAGTGAAACACAGACAACAGCCGCACTGTCATGGTGTGCAAGTGGCATGCTACTTGCAGGTCAAGAGCCATTTGAGGGCTTCTGACATCATACCTGTGACTTGGGACTTGCATTGGGGTACTGGACCACTTTTGGCTTTCTGCAAGCAAGTAGTACATGGCAAATGCCAACAAACAGGTATATTACTTTAAAACTGTTCATTGGTAACTGGTTCAGTTTAATGTAATGTGGTACTTCTGTGTTTTAATCTTAGTATAAAAAGAAGACCTGTGTGATACAAAGGTACTTTTTTTATAGCAAAGATATGTAATGTTGATGACCCACAACTGCAATCTCTTGCATGAATGTCAAAGCCTTGAAATCAAACTAATTTAGTCTTTTTGGATTTTTAGGAATGAATGTAAAATTGTACAGCTATGCCTGACAAGTCAGTTTTTTTTTATTTTATTTATTTTGGTTTTAATAGCTTAGTTAAATAAGCTTATTTAATCCCACATCTATTTTTGGTAAACTTTAAAAGATCTTCCCATAGTCTAGTGATTACAAAAACTTCAAGTATTGCATTCCACCATTGTGTACCATGCTATAGCTACATAAATAGCATGCAGAAAAATGAGTACATAAACTTGTTAAATTTTCTAACTGTAGTTGAACATTGTTTTATGTTGAAGAAAAATGAAGCAAAAAGTATTTCAATGTATATAAAGGGCTGAGTATCAGTTGTCATTTTTACGTGAACAAATGATATTTATGTATTCAATTAGAAGTGCTATGACTGACATTGGTGGTGTGCTGCTTAGAGCTTCTGCCTCTGGACTCAGAGCTTGCAAGTTGAAAATCCACCTTCTGCATAGTCAAGGACTAACCTTGAATTTTTCTGGAAAAAATATTATCCAGCTATATAAAAGACTAACTCACTGTAAGGTAGTGAAAGTTGTGTTAGAAAACAGCATTAGCTAAATGAATGAATGTGTATTTTATTCATAATTGTGCTAATAAGGCCATGGGAAGTGACAGAACTGAAAACCTGGCACTAAATGAAAAGTTGTTGTATAGCGTTTGTTCGAGTAGATGACACTCGGGCATTCTGTAAATTCTTCTCTGGATTTAAGTGAAATGTGTCTCATTATTTTAAAGTGCCAACCCAATGAACTCTTGTTCATCTTCTGTTTTCCCCTCAGATGTCCCTTCTGCGGAGCAGGAGAAGCTCTTTGTGCAGAAGCTGCGACAGTGCTGCGTACTCTTCGACTTTGTGTCTGACCCCCTCAGTGACCTGAAGTGGAAGGAGGTGAAGAGAGCAGCACTGAGTGAGATGGTCGAGTATATCATGCACAACCGGAATGTCATCACAGAGCCCATATACCCAGAGGTGGTGCACATGGTGAGTAGTGGGCTGCTGACTACAGCTTGGGGCCTTCTCTGACTATTTTTGGTCCTGCTTTGGATGCAGTTGACAATGCAATTAGTATGCTTTGTCTCTTCACCTTTCTCTTGCTTGTGTTTAAAGGGAAATTTTGATGATTGTATAAAAAGTGATCCGAATTTAAAAATAAAAAAGTAAGGCTTCTCATCTGAGAAAACGTATAGTGTAAATTTATTTTTCCACACCCTGAGTTGCCACAAATAGCCACAGCTGTGGCAAAACACAATTTACAAGGTACAAATGTTAATTAACAGCATACTCCAGTTCGCTTTTTAATAAAAGCTCATGTTTATTCTGATCAGGAAGCTGTCAGCATTGGGTGCATTTATACCTTCAGTCTTCCAGGCTTTTCACATGGCCCTGGCTTTTATTTGATCAGTCAGACTGAAACAGAAAAGGAGCATAGCACTGTAAAATCAGGATGAGAATGTAGTGTCCAGTGTTGCCTGCTCGCTCACCTTCTCTTTGGAGCATAAATTCACTTTGATGTCTGTGCCTTTCATCATCAAAGCCTGCCTACTAGAGTGCATGCTAATGAGTGCATTATTATGATTATTTGCTGCTGCCAGTGTGGTGAAAGGCTCTCTATATGAGTGAATGTATCCTCTTCAAAGCTCATTTTAGGTTAAATGTCTTGTATATCAATTGTGTTCTACCACAGATTGCATTGGTGTACTTGGCACACGACCATACGATGGCCATCACTGAGACAAGAGTTCCTTATTGAGTTTGTTGGTTACTGTAATGTATTAAAGTGCATCAATTTCGAAGTTGAGATTATGCAATAAAATAGGAGTTTCTGAGGATTTCTAAATCTGTCATAGATCCTATTCAGGTGTTGGTGAATCTGAAGTAGTCCATTTGTTTTCTGTTATTCTTGACAAGTCATAGTCTGAAAGGAATTTTTGAGCTAGGAATTTTCATAGCTACACAAGAGTTAATTTTTATCAAAACAGTTGTTACAAAAGTGTAATCATCGATCTTTAAAAGATGGTGACTAAAAGATGCTGTGCTGACTGTACTGCACATTTTGTCCGGTAGTGTACCCTGCCTTGAACTAACAGGGTCCAGTACAATGCAAAACTGCTGGAACAGCTTATGAAAATAAAGCTTATTATTCAATGCAATAGCATTTTTACCTGTTTACCCACTCAAGATTTATAATGTCTGACTTTTTGGTACATATATTAATGTGAAGAAGTATACCCTGCTTCAGTGTTTTTACATAGTATGACATAAAAACCTCACAAACTTCTATAATTAGAAAAATCTACCTGTTGATAACAATCACCACATAAAGGATTTCACTATATCATTATTTATGGAACAAAAAGTCAAACCAAAATGCAGAAACCATTTGGGGGAAAATGAAGTTCACCCTTACTGTTTCCATGCAAATTATGAAGTTAATTCATATAATGCTCAGAGAAATCTCAAAGAATCCAAAGGCTACATTTAGGGGTTTACAAGGCTTAGTTAGCATGTTAAATATTAAATGTCATGAATCTAGAAAAAGACTGAAGACATCTAGCATTTGTGGAAGGGTAGCCAGGAGAGAGTTTCTTCTGTCCATATGGGACATGGTAGTATAGTGTAGGTTTCCACAGTTGCACCTAAATAAACCACAAGATTTCTGGAACACTGCGTTTTGAACAGATAAAGACCGAAGTGGAGATGTTTGGTCATAACTCACAAAGCCATATTTGGCAAAAAAAATCAATGCAGCGCATCACCACAAACACCTCACACCTCCCCTCAACTGTGGTGTTGGAGGGTTAATGATTAGGGCTTGTTTTGCAGCCACAGGACCTCGGCACTTTGTGGTCATTGAGTCTAACACAAGGTTCTCCTTATACTGGGGATGCACAATGATATCGGAATCATGTTGGTACAGCTTGATAATTGCTTGAATTTAGCTGCGAAGGCCAATCCTTAGATTTAACTGGCAATTCAAAATGATTTTGATGATGTATTCATTGTGTACATACAGAGCAAAAATGTCTATGCTGTGGAAGTGACAAAATATTCTATTTGTAACACTTACAAACTGTCGACACTAAAAAATTGTTCAGTGCAGATTCTAAAGTGGTCAACGAGAAGAGAAACAAAATTTCTTGCATCAAGGCAGAGATGCTGTTGTTAAATGTGCCCTTAGCGATTAAAAAATAGAATGTTGTACTTCCACCGAAAAATTAGTTAAGTGGTCTTATTTCTTTATATGTTTTGTTTTACCCTTTTTTCAATTTTCATTACTTCTATTTTTCCATTAAAAAAGAAAGCAAAAAGTGTGATCCAGCCTGCAAAACCATTTCCAGTTTAAGGATCAGGAAGCCAAAAAAATGTGGTTCACCAGCTATCTTAAATTGTCATTTATAAATGTGTGTGTAGCAATGTTGTGTAGAAGACAAAGCCAAAATTCCCCCAAAACAAGGTGAGACACTGAAATTCAGGAAAAACAATACAAATTATTGCTGATTAAAGTTGGATCCGTAAGCTGTTGAATCATGGTGTGGGTGTACTTAATTTTTCACAAATGGCGTGTGTGTGTGTGTGTGCGCGCGCGCATGCTTGTTAAATAATGACAGTGAAATCTGTGTTTGAGATTTAACCAATTTTATGACATGATTTTTTTTCCTAGCACACCTTTTTTTTTTTTTTTTTTAAATGCGCTGATATCGAAAACCATACAATTGGCACAGGGCTTAATTTCTTGATATCACAGTATTTTGCATCTGAGTCCTAAAAAGTTTTATCCCTCAGTGCTGATAGTCTGGCTAAATCAAGCTTGTTACCTTCTATTTTAACCTTAAAAGAAGGAGTACTAGGGCACCATTAGGGTTTAAATGGTAGCAGTTGAAGTCCTTTCTCTTAATATTCTCTGGATTGATACAGATACTCCTTTAAGCAGTTTACCATGGTAAATTTTTGTTTTCTATAACAAATGAAGCTACTGTGTGTACATCCTACTTCTGCGCTCTGTTAACCAGTCACAATTACAGTAAATATTTTTTCTGAAATAACAAATACACTTCGCTGCATTATTGTTTTTATCAGTTGCATTATTATTACTATTAGCATTATTAATTAGCTCATACTTTTCTCCAAAGCAACTTAGTGTTGAGCTACTGACAATTATTTACTCATTTAAACAGCTGTATAATTTTTACTAGAGTGGGATTCATCCCAGGTTCCATGCAGTGCAGTCAGACAGCCTTAATTTTGTGATGAAATAAGGATAATATGCAGTCAAATATTTCAGTAGTGCTATGCAGTACTCCTAATAACATGTTGTTAATTTGCTTCGCAGAGGAGCAACAGGGAATGACCTTATTGATTTCTATAGGTCATGAGAGTTTGTGAACCAAATTTGCATCCATCCAGGGTGAACCCTGCTTATGCTTTCCTGATGCTGCATTGATGAATTAATTAAAATAAGAACATTTAATGAAATGGGGAAAAACAGAAAAGGTTGTTTTTGCTATCAGTGCTATGAATGTTACCATTCATTTAAAAATACTTTTATTTTAGTCTCTTAATTTTTGGTGATGCCTTATCAAGGAATTGATCCCTCCAATAAGAAATAATACTAACAATGGGAATTTGCCTGATGTGGTGATTGTAATGGGGTGTGTCCTATTATGTGAGGAATGGGTGTAAATTAAACTCACTATAGTCATCTCTGCTCCCTCCCAGTTTGCTGTGAACATGTTCAGGACACTGCCGCCATCCTCGAACCCCACAGGAGCAGAGTTCGATCCTGAAGAAGATGAACCAACACTTGAGGCTGCATGGCCTCACTTACAGGTAGTTCTTGCTGTCCTGTCTTCAACTGGGTGGCATCTTGGCCCATTTATGTCGAGCTGCATGCCTTCCTATAAGGTCACGTGCAACTGTGTTTGTTGGCTTTTGTTGCAAAAATCTGTTCAGAAAATGTATTTATCTCACCTACACCTGGGAAAGTATAACTTACCAAATTCTGTACTAGTACATAGGTTATTCCTTTTACTAGTAAGTGTACCTTTCAGTTTCTGTGTAATTACTTCTCACAGGTAATACAGCTGATCATATAAATGTTCTTACATGTGAAATATTCTTTTCTTTTTCTAGCTTGTGTACGAGTTTTTCCTTCGCTTTTTAGAGTCCCCCGATTTTCAACCAAATATAGCTAAGAAGTACATTGACCAGAAATTTGTAATGCAGGTACGTTTCTTGAAATCATCATGACAGAAGGTGGTTCATTTTGGTTAACTTGGTCATGCAAGAAGTATATTTAGTATAGTTTCTCTTGGGACTGCAGCTTTTAGAACTGTTTGACAGTGAAGACCCCCGGGAGAGAGACTTCCTGAAGACCACTCTGCACCGCATTTATGGCAAATTCCTGGGCTTGCGAGCGTACATCAGGAAACAAATCAATAATATTTTTTATAGGTGAGATAAGACTTTGGATTCCTTTCCATGTCACCTGCATGCTAAACCCACTTTTTTCCAGTTCTTTACAATTTTTTTTTTTATACTTTTGAAAACAAATTTGTTTTCCCTCCATAGGTTCATTTATGAAACAGAACACCACAACGGAATAGCTGAATTGCTTGAGATTCTCGGAAGGTATGAGCTCTAGTATTTCTCCTAATTGCTCCCATTAGGTGCTTCAGGCTGCTGCTGTTTATGCAGTTTAAAAAGTGTAAATTATGCTGACTGTGTGTGAACAATGTTGATGTGCATCTCTGTGGTTCAACTCACAGGAAGCAAAACTGGGTCAGGCTTTCCTATTGTCTGACCTGTACTGCTGGGGTAGATCCCTTTAACAACAAAGTTATGTGTGTGTAGTTTAATATTTTAGACTGTTGGTCCAGCAGCTGTGACTATAATTACTTCACAGGCTAAAACTAGATGCTCAACCACAGATGCAGAATTGTTTTGATGTTATAAATGTGAAAGAGGATTTGAGTATCATTTTTAGTTTTTCATCTTTCCATGAGAACAAATTCCCTAAGCATGATGTAGAAGGTGTCTCATATATGTTCTATTATTGAAGGGGCCGGGTACTGTTTTCGGCTGTTCCTTTTGTAACTTCCAAGTTTGTCAGTTTACTGAAAGACTCCTTCACTGTACATAAATGTTTCATTTTTTTAAGACCCTTTTTAATTCTTGAGTGATGGTTGGCGTGTACAGTCTTTCAAGTAACACTGACCTATCTATCGATCACTCACTTTTGGAGAGACACATTAAAAGTTGTCTCACTCCAAGTTTCCTGCTACTTTGTTTTACAGTATAATCAATGGTTTTGCCTTACCATTAAAAGAGGAGCACAAGATTTTCCTTTTGAAGGTTTTGCTACCTTTGCACAAAGTCAAGTCACTTAGTGTGTATCACCCACAGGTATGTGTGTTTTTACATTTTCTGTTTATGAAGATGATGACAAGGCTATATATAGATTAATATCAATTGTTAGGTGATTCTTACTTCCAGTAAACTCACAGGATGAGACCACATGTAGATTTAAGAATTCAGATATGAATGCAGTTATCCCTCAATTTACATGTCAGATTGGTTCCTGAAAAGGCCGTGTAAATCGAAAACAAGTAAAATAAGATCGCTATTTCCATTATCTCTTATAGGGAAAATAATGTTGCTTCCCAGCCTGTCCAAATGCCCCCAAAACAACTTTTCCAGATATAACACTAAAATGCTGTAAAATATCGTCACACACACACAGTTTAATTCATGCTTTTTTAAATGTCTTTTTACCTGCCTGGATGAAACTGTGATGGATTTTTTTTTAAATTAATTAAATTAATTTGGTTGGAGTATGTTGTTTGAATCACATCAGCATATAAATCAAGTAATGGTATTAAAAATCAAATTGCATTCTAGCAAAAATGCTTAAATTGGGACTGTGTAAATCAAGGGATGCCTGTACATTTAAGGAACATAATCAACAAAAAAATGTTTGCCAAATTAATGTCCCACTGTATGATTCATTAACAAGCATAAACGTTTCCTTTGCTAGGCCCAAATTAGCCCCTTTTTACTGTCACATCAAACCCAATCATGTGCATTGAAAATTTTGTCCAGCAGATATTTGCAGCTTTTATTGCACAGAGTACTGTGTTATCTCATAATTAATATAATGTAGAATGTTAGAAATTGTAAAGACTTAGACAGTAATGGGAGTATGTAAAGAATAAATTAATCGGTTATGACAGGGAAAAAATTAAACATGCTTACTGATTTTTGTATTCCTTTTTTTTTGGTGTATTAGCTGGCATACTGTGTGGTCCAGTTTCTCGAGAAGGACAGCACTCTCACAGAACCGGTAAGCAGCGTGTTCATACCTTCCCTGGCTTAGTTCCATTTTAAATATTGCAGTGAGGTCAAATGAACACAAGTTTATGTACATAGTGAAGTACTTGCTGCTATAATATTATGGCTCTTTGGTAACTTTGCCATCATGAAACAAAGACAATTACTTCTGAAGGGTCATACAGATTGTTTATAGCAGCACAGAAAAGCTAGTTTGTAGCATGTTTCAGGGAAATATGGTGTAATGTGTTATCGCTAGTGATTCTTTTGTACCTCTCCTTCTGCTTAGGACTGTGATCAGCCTTTGTATTTGTGGCAATGCATTACTTTTAACATCTTTCAAATGTTGAAACATGCACCAGTATCTTTGTACAGTGGGGTTGTGATCTTGGTGTTGATAGGTGTTGGTCTGCTTGATAGGTGGTTATGGCTCTCCTCAAGTACTGGCCAAAGACCCACAGCCCAAAGGAAGTGATGTTCCTCAATGAGCTGGAGGAGATTCTGGATGTGATTGAGCCCTCAGAGTTTGTAAAGGTCATGGAACCGCTGTTCCGCCAGCTGGCCAAATGTGTATCCAGTCCACATTTTCAGGTAAATACCCTTAGGCTCTTAGGAACAAACTGAAGAACTGGTCATAGCTGAGCCATACATAAAGGGTGTTGATGATGCTCCATGCAGGTACACAAGTGCACTACTCCTGTTGAATAAAATAGGCCTAAGGTTTGTGATATAGTAATTAAAGTGTTGATGTAGTCCAGAAGGTCAAAGGGCCACTGCTGTTACATTTGTGGTCAGAAATTCTTACTTGTGTGTAGAGTTATCTTGCATGTTAATGATACTAATCAAAGGGGAGTGACTGTTTAATTTAGCTGAACTGAACCGCCAACAGCAGGTTCTTTGCTTCCTGAAAATCACACATGAGTGAGTGAGCATGTATGAACATGAAATAGGGTGACTGCTTGAAGCTGTGCTTGCCCTGGCCTTCTACAGGTTGCGGAGCGTGCGCTCTACTACTGGAACAACGAATACATCATGAGTCTCATCAGCGACAATGCTGCCAAGATCCTGCCCATCATGTTCCCAGCACTGTACCGCAACTCCAAGACCCACTGGAACAAGTGAGGCCCACTGCTGTAATCTTAGACCCCAGTGACCAGGAAACTCTGGGCCACATGTGTTCTGGCATGTCACAAGGGGCTTTCAGTGTGGAACAACCTACAATTCATTTGATACAACCACTGTTATTTGTGCTGAAAAAATGGTACACTGACTGTCACTGACTTTTGAGGGCTGTTAGAGTACTGCTGAGATCGCCTCAGAATGTCCTGTTCTCTCTCTCTCACACACACACACACACACACCATGCGTAAGAGGACTTTTGCATGTGCTGCATTCTGGGGTCTCTGAGGGGTTTTTCTTGTGCTGTTCAGTCCCAGTCTTCATTTGGACTTTGCAACGTTCTCTTTCTCAGGACCATCCATGGTTTGATATACAATGCTCTGAAGCTTTTTATGGAGATGAACCAAAAGCTGTTTGATGACTGTACGCAGCAGTTCAGAGCGGAGAAGAACAAGTGAGTAAACCTAAAAATGTGCATGGTGTGCTGTTTTTCTTGAATCCTTTAGTGGAGAGTTACAATGTAAACCAGGGGTGCTCATCATTGAATTACCTATCCAAAGTTCCAGTGCAAGTTGGGTGCTGCGATACTTCAAATGTTTAAAGTATTTGTTTTATTTAAAACTACAAAACTTTTGAAGACCTTTAACAGCAGCCTCTTGTTACAAATATTTCAGTTATGAATTTTCATGATTCAAACATTCTTGTTGTTTCTTAATATTTGTTGTGGTCTGACAACCAACTATATGGCCAACTGTTGTTATTAAATTGGACAGAATGAGGAGTGTGGGACCAGATTAATTTAATTCACTTCCATAGAGTTTAGATTTTGTTTCTGCCGTGAATGTTCTTGACTAATACGAGTTGGCAATGAATCACATGGCAGAACTTAAATTTAAAAATTACTGACAATAAAAAAAAATCTAAGTTTTTGTTTAATAACGTCTTATGACCCCCCCCCCCCCCCCCCCCCC
>UFQX01000262.1:61629-285970 GCA_900497675.1 Arapaima gigas | reverse complement strand
CCCCCCCCCCCCCCCCCGTATGCCGTCTCAGCCACGTATGTGTGTATGTTATATTTGGGTTGAATGGGGCAGGTATGAAACCGCTATGTTGACCGTTTGTTTTGGTTCCTCTTGTGAAATAAGATTCACCAATTTATTTTTCCCTTTTATGTCCTGTTATGACTCGGTTATGAACCAAGTTCATTTCAAATGTTTTTGTTGTGTGTCACTGAAGTGGTTAAAAAAAAAAAACCTGACTGAATTCCTCTGACAAAAGAAGGTCAAAATGTTTTGGTGATTGTTTTTCTTTTCCCTCAAGAGCTTTACTTAACATTCATGGACAGTTTTGATTTTACATTTGTCCCCACCCAGAATACAGTACATGACAAGTGTCCTTTAGTGTGAGAACTGTACTAAATGGCTTCATTCAATATTGTACATATATTGTACTTTGTTTTATGTAGTATTATATCTATTAAACATTAGAATTCATATTTTGTACAAAATGGTCCTATGTACAGAATAAAACATTAACAGCAATTGCAAAAAGTTGGAATGTGCCAACAGGTGTTTATACCTGTAACCGGCATTAGAAATGTTAAAAGGTAGTCTAATATTTTTATCAGTTTGTAATTCAGAATTTGTTCCCATTCTCAAATGTCTGTGACAACAGTCTTTATACATTAGCATTTGTGTGCTTTTATCCAGCTCTCAAGTGGTGTACATCTATATAGAATAAATAAAGAGAAAATGTGGATTTTATATTTTCATCCTAAAGCAGTTCTGAAGTGGCTTTACTTTAGATATAGTTATAATTAGTGAAGACTACAGGAGATGTTTCTGAATTTAAGGAACAAGAAGTTGTTGGTGAAAAGCGGTGAAGGATGTGGGTGATCAGCACTAATTGAATGGACTGATGTTTGCATAAGTCCCACTAGGTAGGTGTTTGTGCATGTGGAGCTGAAGGTCCTCTTTGTAGGCACTGTGTGAGTCTGCATAGCAACATTTCCTTGTAAACAGAACAGAAAACTGAATAAGACTCATGGTCACCTCCAGATTTCCAGAATCAAGTTGATCTGTTTAGGCCTGGGGTTTGTGCATTTTGCTTGAACAGATTGCCTGAAATTGCTGGCTATGTGAGAGAAATGGATGTTTGTGGCTGTAGCATAGCCCTGCTGTTGGACCCTAAGCAATTTTAAATATAGTATAATTGAGGCCCTCAACATGACCCTGACCATGAAAGTGGTGGCTTTTCCTGGCAACCTGGTACCGTGTCCCTAGCTGATGTGAAGAGAACTCTGGAAAGAGTCAACGTACAAGCTGCATGTACTAGCATTATTCCCAGTTGGGTGCTAAGGGAGTATGGGAATGAATTGGCAGAGATCTTCACCAATATCTTTAACATCTCCCTGGCTCAGGTTGGCCTCAAGTGCCTCAAATTCATCATCACCCTGGTCCCCAAGAAACCACCTGTATCCTGCCTCAATGACTGCTGTCCTTTTGTACTCAGCAAAGTCATCATGAAGCACTTAGAAACTAGTCATGTCCCATATCAAGGCCTGCATCCCATTTTCCACAATAGACCCACACCAGTATGTCTATGGTATCAATAGATGCACTGAGGATGCCATCGCCCCTCCAATACATCCGGCCTTGAGAGTGGTCTAAGGTTGTTGATGGATCACTGACTTACTCTCAACATTCAAAACCATCATCCTCCAGCAGCTGGTCAAAAAAGTGTCCTCACTGGGTTTGAACACTCCCCTGTGCAACTGGATCCTGGACTTTCTGACCCACAGGCTGTGAAGATCCAGTGTAATGTCCTCCTACACCGCTGTCTTGAACACTGGTGCTCTGCAAGGCTGTGCGTTCAGCCCACTGGAGTTTACCCTTCTAACCCATGACTATGTTGCCAGATACAACACCAACCACATGATCAAGTATGCTGTTGACAACACAGTTGTGGACCTTGTCTCCAACAACGACAAGTCAGCCTACAGTGGGGAAGTGCAGTGGCTTGTAGCCTGGTGCAAGGATAATAATTGATATGTCAGTAAGACTAAGGAGATGATTGTTGATGTCAGAAGGATTTAAGTTACCCACACTGTGTTGGTTATTGATGGTTCAGCAGTGGAGCTGGTGTATTTTCAATTTCTTTGGAGTGCATATCACTAATGACCTTTCCTAGACCCACAACACAACCCATCTGGTGAAAAAGGCACAACAGCAGCATCTCTACTTCCTGAGGAGACTGAAAAGAACTGGACTTCCATCCTCACCGGCTTCTACAGATGTGCTATAGACAGCATCCTGACCTCCTTCATCTTGGGCTGGTATGCACTATCTCTGAAGCTCTGCAGAAGGTAGTTAAGACTGCCCAGTCCATTATTATGATTGCAGCCTACCTATAACACGCAAGTGCATCAGGAGAGGTCTTATCACTGCAGACCCCTCCCATTCTCTCCACTATCTATTTTTATCGCTGCCATCTGGGAGACACTATAGCAGCCTGAGAGCCAAAACCACTAGGGTTACATACTGCTTCCTACCACAGGCTGTCAGGCAGCTGAAATCTGACATCTCAGGCCCAATCACCTCCACCACCACTGTCCATAACCACTGACTGACTGCAGATCTACAATATATTTATAATGTTTTGCACTAATATTACATGTATGTTTGGTTTTTATATTTTTAATGTTTTATATTTAATTTATCTATAGCTATGTTATCTTATTTATTTCTCTAAATTTTCTTTCTCCCTATTCTGTGCACTGTGGACCTGAGAAACTTCATTTCATTCTCCTTTGTATACCTGCTGTATGACAGATTCTTGATGCAACATATTTTTGTTGCTTTTTCATAAAGCCTTGCCTGCATAAATAAACAGTTAACTTTGCTATTATGGACAAACTGCAATTATTGTATCACA
Organism: Arapaima gigas; assembly: GCA_900497675.1. Taxonomy (NCBI): domain Eukaryota; kingdom Metazoa; phylum Chordata; class Actinopteri; order Osteoglossiformes; family Osteoglossidae; genus Arapaima; species Arapaima gigas. The sequence goes on along the minus strand of UFQX01000262.1, from coordinate 283,059 downwards.
ATAGTAACAGAAATATGACAATGTGTTCCAAAAGTTAAAGTTGTGCTGCTAACTTTAGATTAAGAATTAATGAAACCCGACAGTCTCTTTTCTCAAAACAGCCATAAATACTTTGAGAAAAAATAGTGCACTTTTTTGCACCGAAAATTGATTACCTACATATAAAGTTATGTTATAGATACTGATTTCGTCGTACCATTTTAAACACTTCTACTTACAGGGATACTTTTAAAGCACGTCAAGATGCCCTAAATGAAATACTTTAACGTGTGAACATATACTCTGGCGCCACCTTGTCGTGACATGTCAAACCTGCGGCTACACACCCTGAATTGGCGTGCGAAACACCCAGTGACGGCAGCTCTTCAGCAAAACACTAACGAAAATACACGCGAGCACTGGGCAACTTCTCACATGTGCATAAAAAAGTAATTTGATACCCAGCTTTTCACACTCGGAGTGCGGTTATGAATTAAACGCAGGCCATAGTCTATTGTACATAACACTGAATGCATAGGAAGGGTTTTTTTTATATGGTAGTTTTCTGTTGGAGATATTTGTCATTTTTCACCGGCATTCTCCCCAATTTAATGAAATATACCTTCAGAATCACACGGGCATAAATCAATACATACATAGGCGCTCGCAGTCACTGCATCACGGAGACCGAAGGGAATAAATTTGCTCCCATCTAGCGGTGAACGGTATTACTGCCGCGCTGTAGTGCTGAGGGCCGCGTGCTGCTTTCACGGCGCTAGTTTGCAGATCACCCTCGATTTATACTGTTTCGTTACCAAGACGCACATTTTCTGTTCATAGTAGCGTCGTAGCACCAGATCAAACATCGAGTTGTACTATTAATAATACTGATTTCGATGTGTAATATTAACTCTGCATGTTTAATATTTTTATGAACACTCTTTTTGCATTGCGCCACAACTCACATCACCGTTTCGTAACGTAAATCGGTTTGTGGTGGGCAGCAGTCTACTTAAGAGTAAAAGTAAGTTTCTTGTCAACTTTTCCCAAATTAATTAGTGCAAGGATTAAATTCAGCTTTCCGACGTTTAATTTTATAAAATTGCATCAGCACATGACATATGAAAAAAGATCAGCAAAACACCAGGTAAGAAACTTTTAAAACAGCAAAATGTTGTACAAAATATGGAACAGTACAATTATATTTTGTCTAAATCGTTGGTTCTGAATGCTTCATAAAACTGGGTGATGTGATATGGGATTTTGGCAACATAAAAATTACTTGGAAAAATAAGCAGAAATAACCAAAGGCTTTCTTTAAATCAAAAAGTATGGTATTTTGCTTTCTTTCTTGTTGGTAATTGTCACACTTTTGCTAGAACAGATTAGGCACGTAATGAAGGTTTTCTTTTTGTATCAGTTTAAAGTACCTGGGGAAAAGGGTAATAAAAATAGATATAGTGATCGGTGCAAAAAAACAATACAGAAATTCCTCCTATTGGAACTCTCTATCCCAATTTCTCTATAGCGGCTCTTGAAATATCGGTACACGAATAGAAACTTTCATTATAACGAATTTTTTCCCCAGGCTTATCCATAACAAAAAACAATAACGTGAATAAAAGTAAAAATAAATTTTAAAAATGTACAAATAAATACCGTACAGTACTGTACGACGTGCTGCAATAATGTAATACTATAAGTTATTGTCATTAACTACTGTTAGGAATTTATCGGAAGCCAGAGGCACCAGTGCCCAGGTGTTAGCTGTTTCCGCCTGTTTCGCTTTGTTTAATCAGGTTTGCGCTGTCAACACATGTATTTTGCATTTCATGTTTAAAAAATCAAACTATTTATTTAAACGCCAGTTGTGTCAAAGAGAAGCAGACACGCTGCAAAGGCTACTTTTACACGTCTTTATTTCCTTTATTTAACGTCTCATAACACTGAACTCCCGCTGCAAATCCCGCGCGTGCGCCCTCTCGTCTCGCTTGCGTAACGCAGAGACACTTGGGGGGGGGGGGGGGTGCATGTGGAATGTCGTTTACTGTGCATACTGTACCACGTGTTTTACACATACNGGGGGTGGGGGGGGGGGGGGTGCATGTGGAATGTCGTTTACTGTGCATACTGTACCACGTGTTTTACACATACAAATTAATGAAAACATTGAGTTTTATAATTGGGTAACTAGTGTTTAGAGTTTTCCATGCTCAATTCATGGGTTGAAAGGTGTTTTCCGATGAGCTGGGAGAGCATCATTTATTTACTTTTCTCCATTTAAAATAATGGGGAACAGGCACTCAGTATCCAACAAAATCGGTATCCTGCGCATTTTCACGGACGAATTAGATTTTGATGCTGATCATTACTCTATTAAATAAAAAAATGCTCAAGATAGAGATAAAAATATTTAAGCACAAAGCAGTGATATATTTTAGTGCTGTGTTTATTTATTCCCATTCTATCAATTCACCTCAGCTGTATGGATGTGCAATTAATGTATAGAACTTTGCACAGAAACTTCTCTTTATTATCTCTGTCACACACATTCACACTTGTTTACATACTTTCAGACTACAAAACTGAGATTCATGTTCATACAGCAAATCATCACTAGTCCTCACCTCAAAATGACTTTTTCTAAGGAATTGATGGTAATGATTGCCCTTTGGTTGCCACAATGTTATGTTTCGCAGATGGAAAAAAAATCACATTCCTTAATGACCTACAAAACATCTTAATCATTTACACAAGTAAGAAATGTTAATGGTTACATAACATGAAAAAACTAAGCAGAAATTTGAATGATTTTCACTTGTACTTTATTATCTACACATCTGTACAGTGCATGAAAACTCTAAATGCAATATGCATTATAATTAGTTCTCATTTTTCAAATTGGATTTGATTGGATTGGTCTGGTCTGACTGAATATGCTGGAGTTCACAAGTCTTTCCAGGGGAAGCTTAAAGTAAACATTTCCTTTCAATGTGACATATTACTTCATATCTGGCAACTAAGCACCTAAGATGACTTGTTTTTTTATTTCAAAGTACCCCATTTGCTATGGTTTTGAATGTTAAGAGCATTAAGGCTTTTTTGAGCAGCAGGTATAAGCCATGAGTGTTAATTTATATGCAGTGGGATGTGGACAATATGCAAAAACAGATGCAGTTACACAGAGCCCAGGGAGTTCAAGCTTCCTGTGGGTTATTAATTGCTCATATTGTCTGTGTCTTAATAACACGGCTCTGACGTACCCGTTTCTCTAGAACTTTTCAACCTAGATGAACCACAAAACATCTTTCCCTCTCAGCAGCTTCTCTCTAAAGATCAAAGTTTACTTGGGGACAGTAAAGGGATTACACTACGACAGCAGTCATAGTACAGTACGATATATGCCCCATTTCCTGCTTTTTAATGATAATCTGAAGTGATTACAACAAATCCTGGAGAGACTAGATTGCCAAAGTGATGAAGCCCCTGTACACAAAAACAAGATTAGACCGTGCACCCCGGGGATTTATAATCGTATATTATTTCACACGACAGAATTTGTGTCATGAAAAGTACTTTTTGTAGTAATTCAGGGTTTTAAAAGATGAATTGTTAGGTTCCTCATGTTTCTGGACCTGCAGACTTATCTTCTGTGAGCTGAATGCTTGTTTTAATGCACTTGGATTGAGTCAGAGTGGAAGTGATGGATTATAACTGGTGGTGTTCTATCTATGAGCATGGAAGTCACTACTTCCTGCCGCCTGATACCGCTTACTTTCTGCACACTTGTAATTTGTTTGTACTACATTTTGGAATTGATGTTACTTACTGTGTGTGTCTAATGCATAGATTAAAAGTATACACTGGAGGTGGATAGGTTCCCACAGGAGACCACTGTTATCATCGTTTAAAGTTAACATAAAGGACCTTATTAAAAGTAAATGAGGGCTGCGTGTTCCCTTTGACACATTAACACCACCACCCTTTCACCCAGATGCATGTTGGATTGACTGAGGTATGGGCTAGATTTCAGACCCTTGTGCCCTGACTGACATGACAGATGGGTTTCAATGAACTTGTAGGAACACTTCTAAGTTCAGTCAGGTGTGGGGGAAGGACTGGGAAATTCATGTAGTGGATTATTAATGTGGTAAGAAATGAATAAAACTCTCTCATCTCTTCTGTGTCTGTGAATATTGTTCGGAATTGCAGCACCCAAGCTTATTTAACTTTGATTCACAGTTGAGCTTGTCTTTCATAATAAATAAAAAATTAACAGAATACATTTTAATTTCTGAATTTATGTTTAAATTCACATTTTTTCAAACTATCACATGCTCTAATCTGAGACCCATGTCTCAGGCTCAGATGAAGCAGTACTTTACATTCAATGCTGTGCCGGTGAACCCTGCAGGAACAATGTGGAATATGTTAATGGAGTAGTGTCTCAGTCATTATCCTGTCCCTCAGCAAGAGCCGTTCAGTTCAGCCCCGACGCTAAGGCATCAACTTTTGGGTGTTGCATGAATGAGCAGGGATGGTAGTTCACTGGTTTAAAACAGGATAGTAGACAGACCAACCTTAGAGACCACATTGCTACAATATGGTTTGGCTTGTTAACACTCACATTTAACAGAATTTTTATGAACATGCTTTTAGAAAATGTGTTTGCAAACTACTGAGTTTTGTTAAATGGACTTTTTATGCAGACACTCAAAAATGTCAATTTTTTGACATTTCAAAACACAATAGGGTTCCGTTTCACATAATACCAGTGTTTTAGTCTGCCTCAAACTATGAAAATTTCTCTATTTTGCTTTAGACAGAGCTGTGCTGGGGCAAAGATTATGTGAAAAGTGGAAATGAAGGTCCCCATTACTGAGACTGAACTGGTTATTGCAAGTGTGTTTATACATCAGGAGATCTTGGGCCACTGAGTGGCGTAGTGGTCACAGCTGACAGTCTCCAGGTTCCCACATCCTGCTGTCGTATCCTTGAATGAAATAATCCTACTGTATAAATGGGTAAATCAGTGCAAGTCACTTGATTTCCAGAATGAACATTGTAAGTTGCATCTGTTAAGTAACGGTTGAAAATAATTTCCCTGCTATGTGACTATTTTTAGTCTCAGGACATGCACTTAAATAGATCCTCAAACGGCTTACACCTGATAATATTTAAATGCTTGTTTCTTGGAAATTTAGCAGCTCTGGTACTGGTGGGGCATGAGTAAAAAAAATTTTGAGAAATGTTCCCATTTGTCTTTCAGTAGATGATTTGATAATTTGCCAGTAATATTCTGCACACTTGGTGATCTGTTTTCATGTCAAGATTAGATATTTCCGCACCTTTACCATCTCCTCACTAGCTTGTGTCAGGAATTGTAAATGCATCTGCTTTGAGAAAAGGTATTAGTTTATAGGAAAGGTTAAATATTTCAGAGCAGTGTGAAACTGTAATTTCACTATATTCGTAACATACTCCAGAATGAAACAGTGTTTAAACATTGCAGAACAGTCCTTATTATGCTGAACTGTTCCATTCCAGTATAGCATCAAAAGAACAAAAGCCTGAAAATAATAGACCTGCGTTTGTTTTGTCACTCTGCAGCCATTTAGTTTCTTGGAAAATCCTACCAAGGCTAACATAGTAACAAATGCACCTCATAAATGTTATAAGGACTTTGAGGCAAGGTGTTGCACATCCTTTCTTCTAGGAACTTGCCTACTTGCTTTAACTCTGTCTGCACATGCACAACACCCCCCCGCATGCATACGCACTCAGTGAGGTCACTACGACTTGAGACGGGTGCGCGCTTACCCTTCGCCACCTCTCCGCAGAGAATTTTTTGAAACAGCCTGTGGTTTGTTCCCGTTTCCACTCAGTGACTTGGAGCCTGGCAATTATTTCCTGTGACTCACTGCTTCTGCCCCCGTATAAGCCTGGAGGGTGCTGCAATGACGAAAGGAAAGCCCCCCCCCCCGGTGAATCACTTAGTCGTCCTTATCACTTGCTATCAGCTTGAGGAGCTGGGTGAACATAAGCACATCTCCTCAGTGCTCCTAAGCCCCCTCCTGGGGGAGACCCCAGCTGACTTCCGGCAGTGGGAATACAAGTATACTGCAGGAATAGGCAGTGATGGTCCTTAAGGACCTCCGTTCTGTACCTTTAAATAGGAAACTGCCCTAGAAATACAGGGAGATCAGCAAACCATGCATGAATACATGAATACATGATGCACAGTTACAGCTGGGCACTTAGCTTGGTCATGTGGCATTGAGGAATAACAGTGTCTTGGTCTAGTATTCTGTCATAAAGGGGACTAGCCAATGAAAGGTGCCAAAGTTTTGAACAAATTAGGACTCACTGTATAGTTGAGCCTTTTACATTATGGGGTGGCAAAGTAATTCCAACATGTGTATATCACACTTCCCAGTACAATGGATGGTGGATCACACTTTCTCCCTGTGGTCCTGACCCACCTGAAAAGCTTCTCTTGGCCCGTGTAACATTGGACACAGAGCCACACATGTCGCGTTTCACCTCTGACCTGCTGAGCTGACCGTCCCCGAGTGCCCTCAGATAAATTATCTGGGTGAAATAAAGCGCACGTAACGCAATTGCAAAACTATCTCGCTTGAAACACTCCTGACAAAATGACCGATCATCTCTTTCTTCTACGCCCGTAGAGTGAATATTAACACACTGCCCATGCCAATTCTGAGGGACAAACAGCCACTGAATCAGTGTGCTGCAACTCAGTTCTGTAAGCAGAGCTTCAAAAGAGGCAAAAACATTTCTTCCAGTTTCTATCATGGATACAGAGCAATTATTTTTGCTCCTTTGTGCGTCATTCAGTTCCATACATAATGAAGGCCCTTCATTTCAAGTGATGAATAAAACAAAATAGACGTGTCCACTAGTTAATGGGCTAGTTTTGAGTGGTGAAATGAATATGAAAAATGTGGATGTGGTCCCTGCAGTAAACAAAGGGGGAACGTTTTCAAATAATCCACCGAGGCAGTTGCTGACAGGACGTCGTGCTGAGATGTGAAGATCATACAAGGCAGTGACAGACGGCTCATACGTGCAAAGGCCAAGCAACATGACCACAGTGCTTCTGCAGCCTCAGAGTGCACTAGGCGACCGCCTGTGTGGCAGCTTGGAAGTGGGTAGAGGGCTTTACAGAAATCCAGGCCTCAGGCCTCTGAGGCTTGGAGTAGAGGGAGGAGGTGTAAATGCTGACTCCAGTCCTCCCACAAGCCTGCTGGGTGTGGGGGGCATATGAGGACAACACTCCCCCTCAGGACGTGCCAACCGCATCCTCTGATGAGGTCCAAGAGCCAACAGGAGGCCTGTGAGCTCTCTGAAATGCGTGGTTTGATACCCACCACTGAACAAAAGCCCTTTTTTTTTCCAATTCCACGTGCGCTGAGATCACGATCACTTAATTCAGTGGTCCTGAGGGAGGGGAATCGAGGAAAAGTTTGTGTTTTCCCACAAACAGCAGGGGTGTTCTGTTTGATCTGGATTCGAGACACGCTAGAGCTGCAGGGGCATCGTGGGATGCAAGCTGGGAATAAGTGGCGTTGGTGCATTCTCCTCTTCAAAGGGCAATAAACTTCTCAGAACCAGAAATGGTAGAGACCATCTCACATTTAGCCACACTGGCAAGGAAATGATGTGCTTAGAAGTTCTCCTTATTTGTTTTCAGACCTTACAGTTAATAGACCAGTGAGGAAATTTCCTTTGTTTAAGCTCATCCTTCATACCCCACTGAGTCATATGTTACTGGAGGAATGTAGTAGGTCATTACCTTTCCACCAAGTCTTTAGTCCAAGTCCACCAGTCCTCTTTGCAAAGCCCAATATCACAGGAAAAAGGTCAGCAATACTGAACTAAGGACAATATATGAAATGAGTTTTTGCATATACAAGCAAAACTATTTCATACTTTTTACCGAGTTACAAAAAAATGCAAAGCTGATTTTTCTGTATTTTCGAGTAGCAAGAGCTGAGCATAGAGGAATTTTGAAAGTTTATGCCGGCAGCCACTGTAATGTAGTGTTATGTGTGCACATCTGTGATACACTGGTTAAGCCTGTTTGGTTCAATAGGCATGAGTATCATTTTTCCCTGACTGGACATATGTATATATACTGTATACATGCAAGTGAGTGTACCTAAGTGACAGTATGAGAGCAGAGCGAGTGTTTGCAGTCTTTGGAGTTGAATAAAGGTTGTTCTGAAAATGTCTCACCTGACTTTCTGAGTGGCTTTTAATATTTGTTGTGAGTAACCTACATAGACACAACAGTCACACCTACTTTGCTAGTGGTGCCTCTACACATTTTTGTCCATGGTTACTGCCTCCGCACTTCATTTCAACTTGTGTTCAGATATTCTCATGTGTGATCTTGGGATCTCATCTCAATTCATCTAGTGTATTCTCCTTCTCCTTTTGTTATTATTATTATATAATTAAAGGAAATGTCTGTTTTTTATATAAATGTTACTACTTTTGTCCATTTTGATGGATTTTTGTGCTAGTTGATCAAACATGGGTTTAACTTTGTGAGTCTAGGAACATGTAAAATTTTAACATTGAAATTTATGATAATTATATCTCCAGCTTGTGAGATTTCACCTTGGTTTCCAGGAATACATTACACTCATAAGTATGGGGATGCCTGTATGCCAGGAATCAAACTCTTATGGCCAAATTTGAGGTAATCCCTGCTCCTCATCTTGGTGTTTGTACACCTTCTTGCCAGTTTCTCATCCATTATTTTGTAAGCTCAGCCAGGCCTCAGCGACATAAATGTCACCAAATTTTCAACCAATTAGGTTCGCGTCTTGCAGAATGAATCAGTTGTTGGTGTGACCCAGTTTCCATGTGCTCCCTATCTTCTAGGGCCCTTCAAGTGCAGTGAGTTCGTTTTTCCCTAAGTGCCTCGGCTTCTGTGGAGGAAAGAGAATGGTCAAGAAAGAGTGGACCTCGTATCAATTGTACTACCTTTCCCTTGCAAACCCGGCTTGTGACAAGGCACCACATTCATGCTGCCACAAAAAAGGCATCTTGGAGGGAAAAATGGCCAAGAAGCTTGCGATTCCACTGTTAGACCTTTGCAAAACAGCCCTTGCCGCTGTTTCGTGCAATGGCTATCTTCCTTTCATCCAGTTTTACTAATTCATTAGGAGCCGTAAAAATAAACGGGTGAGTCTTGCCCCTTCTTTGTGAGCCACAAGTTCGATGGAGCCCTTCTAGAAGGATTAGGGAGAGGGCTTCATCTTAATGCGATTGGCACCCATGTGGGCTTATTATAGATACAGTGGAGCTCTGCCAAAGGTATTCTCAAACACTTGGACACTGAGTGATTTGTTGAACAAAAAAATCTCAACATCAGCTGCCAAAAGTACAGCTGCTTTTTTGAACTGCTTCCATGCAACATCCCTTGGGGGAGTAAGGGTCTTCCCAGCAGACCACTACAGTTGGGCCAGAGTGAAGGGAAGGTAAAATGGGTGGAAACAGTCCAAAAATGGCTGAAAGAAATCAAAATCCTCCTTCCCCATTCATCCTCTTTCTCTAACACAAAGTCTGACAGATACACACAAGGTAGCAACAAAGCTGCCTAAGGGTTATCTGGACTTGGCTGGCTCACTTGACCATGAATCTGAAAAATTCAAATTGGGAGGGGAAGGTCACGGGACTTGCATTCAGTGCACACAACTGAGTCTACATGTTGCTGGGTCACGCTGTCAACCTCGACACTCCAGAAAATGGAGTTTAATCTCATAAGTCCTTTGGTCTACTGTGAAAGGGGATTTGATGGCCACAATGTTTAATTTGTAGCTTGCAAATCTAATTGTGTGGAAAAGTATTTTTCAGATAAATTACAGTGGCACAAATTCACATTTGGCCTCATGTGAAGTGTTTGGGAGGATTTCCTCGGTCCTTTGCAGGATATGAACTCTGCAGCAAATCTTACAAAATCCACCAGTCACTTATGGGAGCAGTTTTTTAATACATCTAATTAAAACATTAGGTCTACTTTTCTTTTATCGCACTGCCCTTTTTTATATGTCACTGCACATACATATTACATTGTCTAAGCACTCACTGCTGTGAAGACTTTTCTGTCATGTGGAGGCTTCTGGAAAGATCATAATCCATTACATAACACATGATTTAAATAATGATGCCCGTTGGTGACTAAGGAGCCAATTGTCTCCATGTTCAAAATCAAGATCATCCTGGCCTATCTCATACAGAGATCTTTTTCCTACCTAGACCCAGGGTACCTCAGGGTTAGCGTTCCAGCCCCTCTCCAAATTGCATCCACTCAGAGGGCCTCCACACAGGGGCTCTCTCTGTCTGCTTGAGTTTGTGCCCAGGGCACTCTTAGGTCACACTTTTCTGCAAACACACAAGCTCCATTGTTTGACTGGATTATGGGGAAGGTCAGTTGTTTCAAGGAGGGATGAAAAGGGGCAGATGAACATTTTTGGTTTTTTTGTATTTGCTCCCTCTGCCTGGAATAATGGAAATTGTAGGTGGTATGAAGGAGATAGGAAAAGGTCCGTGCAGAGGGTATGTTTGGTGTTTGAGTAGGGTGACTGTACCGGTGGACGCAGGGGGCAAAAAGAGGTGAGGAGAGTGCAGATGAGGTGAATGGTGTAGTAGCTGGGTAAAGTCTTCCCACAGTAATCTAATCAGCTCTTACCATACCCAGGGTAGCCTGGTCCTAAATGTCTGTCTCACGGAAACACTTGGCAGGGGGTATGGGAGGCCGGTGAAAGCCACTTTAAAAGAAATATGTTTTACCTCACTCCCTGCCCATCATTCATCCACAGCACGAGGGAGAGATTTTGTTGCAATACAAAAATAGTCCATGCCACCCGTACCCACTAACAAAGAAAACAATGATGGGAGGGTAATGTTGCCAAGGGTTTATTTGAGCATTCCGAACTTTTTTGCTTTGGCAGCAAGGGCTAATCTCTTTTAAAAAGATCTATTTAAAATCATACTGGCCAATCCTGTGCTGCTTCTGTTTTAACATGGCAAAATGGGTAACCCAATAATAATCTATATTAATTTTTCACAAAGTGGAGTATTCAATCAATTTTTACTTTTAACTTTCTTTTGAACCTCCTGGAAAAATAGAAACTGGACAAAATTAGGAAGAGAATCATAGCAATGTCCCAAAAGTCAGTCCTCACAAATGTAATGTATTAAGCACAGGATTTTGTCCTTTCTATCTGGATGAAAAGCAACCCTCACCTGAGCCTTGGTGACATCCACCTGTAGCTTCCTCAGTGAAAACAGCACTGCTGCCATTACCTCTGAGACACATTAGTTACATGTGGAATGGCTATCTTGTCAGATGGGTCAGGAGATTATCCTAATGATCAAGTAGTGTGTCCTAATTTGGAAAACAAGAATATGTTGATTTATTTTCAGTTAATCACTGTTTTGGCATTATTTATTGATGAAATATTTTTAAAAATTAATACAAAGTCTTCAATCTTTGTTTTAAGATTAAAAATAGAAATTTTGTCCTGTAAAAGTATTCATTAATTCTCATTCTCAGAGTAAAAGATATCAGTACAGCACTGTCATACATAGCTTAAATATAATGATGAAATAAGACAGCAAAAGCATAATTCTCATTGTATTCTGAGGCAGTCTCTTCTGCTATTTCCACAAAAGGTTTGTATCTTGTATGTTTGCATCTGTATGTCCTGCTGCTAATGCCTTTGAACACCTAAATACCTCTATTGTCACTAATTGTTATTCGATTGGAACATAATGGCATTAATGGTTTAAAAAATTAGAGAAACTTTGGTAGCTGTGTCACTGAGTCATGCTGTATGTACTAGTTTAATAGCTAGTAAGAAATGAAAGCCATCAACAGTGAGTGGCCAACATCCTTGTCTGTGACATTTGACATAATACAAAGTGACTGTCGATGTTTTCATCTACAAAGTAAATGGTAATCTCTTTAGGTCATAAAAGAAGAAGCAGAGTACACACAGTATGTAGCAGGCATACTTGTATTTCAATTTATAATCATAACTGGCACCAGAACCCTGTTCATAACTTGAAATTGTTTTTAAGTTCATCTACGGGATCTCAATTAATAAAAGCTTAATAATACGGCTTAATCCCTCCATTTTTCACTTTTTAGTTTCTGCTGAAAACACCACATAAGGCAGTAGTGAATAACTTTTTTCATTCTGTTTTCATCAGCACCTCATACAATGCAGATTCTCAGTGTTCCTCTATCCTGGAAACCTCAGAAGTGAGACAGAATGCAGCGCAAATGGACACCAGTTTCATAACATTTTCTTGGAATAATATTTAAAGAATCTAATTTAAAATAACTGAAAATAAAGTGTGTCATTTCCACAACCTCATATTTAAAGAGTAGTTCTCTTTTAAGGTGGCCCATCAAGCAATGCTGCTGCTCCATTACAATACCTGGGCTATTTGGTTGTGGATTCAAATGCAGCTCAGTCTGTGTCAAGTTTGTATGTTTTCCCTGTGTCTGTGTGAGTTTCCTCTGGCTGGTTTCCTCACATAGTCCGAAGACATGCTTTACAGGTTAATTGGTTACTCTACACTGCCTGTAGTAGTGCGTGTGTGACTGTGTGGCCACACTGCAGATGGACTGGTGTCCCATACAGGGTGTAGTTTCACAGCCTACTGCCTAATGATTCCAGGATAGGCTCTGAACTGTTGCAACCCAGATCTGGATAAATTGTTTAATGATAATGGATGGTTATATGTTCTGTACTGTACTGTGTTAGTTTGCTGTTCAGGTACCCCAGGAGATTAAAACAGTTGAGTGCAGAATGAGTAGTGAGTTGTAGAAAGTATTAAAAATTTTTTCAGTTTAAAATGCTGAATCCATTTTACCTGCTGCAAAAAACAAATAGTCAATCACATAAACATTGATTAGTTTTGAGATCATAAAAGTGATTATAAACATGTGCCTCTATTTATTTGCTGAACAGTTTTTGTAAAAAATTGTAATACAGTCATATAATTAAATAGCCTACCCAAACTGTCTGACCAGGATAAAGCAGTTAATGATAATGGATGGATGGGTGGGTGATAAAGAACTATCAACAATAAAAACAATAAAAAACTAAATAAAATTATTCTGAAAAATCCACAAGATGCTCAGAACCACCCCTGTTTCACACTTGCCCCATCCCCTTTCTTCTTCATCTTCTGTACACTTCCTGCCACTTCACCACATCTGAGTGTGTTTTACTGCTAACTAGTGGCAGAAAATGGAACCACTGGCAGTCATTTTTGCTCCGCAAAAGAGACATTTCACACAAGAGAAAATGCTATTAAAAATAAATTCTGAAATGTCTGTATCTTAAAAAATTTGTTTCTTAGATGTTAGTAACATGAGGTACAGATGCACATAGAAATGGAGGACAAAAGGATCATTCAAGTCAAAAGAAGAGTTTTTACGTGTTGTATTGTTTTTAGACCTTAAACCCTTGTATTGCTTCAGAATATCTGTCAAAGCAGCTCAGATGCTTTACATTGGATAATAATTGATGCAACTCAGAGGGACTTTTCAGATATCACATAGTCCTTCAGATCTTTGGACCGGAGCGACTTGGCTGTTGTTGAGGCAGGATGCCATTCCTTGGGTTCCTCCATAACAGACCTGCTCACTAAGGCCATTTATTCATCCAGAGGGCTTGTCATTCATGCCAGTAGCATGTGACCCATGTTTGTGCCCTGACTCACATTACTGAGATCAGCGAGAAACTGAAGGATAGCAGCCTTCTTTATATTTTTTGTTCATTATGCCTGCTATAATTGGTCTTATTTCAATTCTTATTTCAAAACATAGAAAGTATACTTAACTATGCCCATTTTTATCCTTACTAATATAGCTTGTTTTGTTGTTCACTGTATTAACACAGAAAAACATTTATGTATGTGTATATCCATAGCGCAAAAGGAGGCCAGAAGGGAAATGTTTCTTTCCAAGGTTTAAAAACAGAAATATTAAATTGATTACACTCTCTGACCCAGTGCTTGTATAATATAGAATCACCCTTTTTCCTTTTCCATCCCTATCATTTTGACCAAGATTATGTTTTTGGATCATATTCAATAATAACAATAATACCAAAATGACCTCAGAGAATTAAGTTCTTTATTCAAAGGAGTCACCATGGTAACATGAACATACAGGACCAAAGTAAAAACGGAAAAAAAACTGCCACACTGGTAATCTGATTTGGACAAAATTAGGCTCCTACTCAAATTACCATGGCCCTTGTTTTTAATTTTGACAAAGAAAGTAGCATATCATTTTCTGATTACTAAAATGAAATATATTGTCAAGGGCTCTGAAGTGACCAAGTGCTTGTTGGGCTCTTGACTATGGTAGTTTGACTCTCAGCTATATCATATGCCTGTTGTGGCTACAAGTTATACAGTGCTACATGTGGACATGTTATAAGAGATGTACTGAACCTCAAGGCAACATAAGATTTTCTTTGACTCAAATGTGAGACATAACCATTTTGCATATCTTCCTTAATGTTCAACCTCAAATAAGGAGACATCATTAAGAGGGGATGGGGTTAGGGCTAAAGAGTCTAAAGAGAAAGCTAGAGATGACAAAACTGGGAATAAAATTTTGAATCATATAAAAAACAAAAATGTCACATGCATATTTTTAACTTAGGTTAATAAAGCCTGATGCAAAATATAAAGTATAAATCTTGCTAAAGTTACAAAAACCATCACGATTACATTTTATTGCTGATTATGGATACGCTCAATGCTGAATGATTCACTCTACATGACCCTTAAGATGTGTAGCAAGGCAATTTTTCAGTTTTTAAAATCTTTATCTAGCAGTTGCAGTAACTATTTCTGGGACTTTGTGATGGATGTTGAGGGTGCTAAAATGGTGCTGAAGTGTGTCAGACCCAGAATTTGGCAGATTCAAACCCAACAGGAGTCAATATCATTCAGCCAGTCTTGCTGGTCTTCTCTCCATTTTCCAACCAAGCTCTGTCCAAGACATTATGCTCAGCTCAAAAGACATGGCACCACTCCAGCCTCCTTAAAGTCACAATATGCCCTTGAGGGTAAATACTGGTAATGGTACATCAATCTTCCATCAGCATCAGGCAAAGCTGAAACAATGAATGGGTTCTTTACTTCTACAAAAAGTTAATGGTGAAACATGTTATTTGCTTGACCTTGGTTAAATAAAGGTACTTTTTTTCTTTAGAAACAGAAGATGGAACTCATCTGTGTTTCCTGTGTTGTTTTAATTCCCTCTTAGAGCTAAGGTAGTACTTTCAATCAAGACAGTTATGTAGCAGTGAGAAAATGTAGTGTTTTGTAACTAGGCAACATATAGTATAAGGACATGTGAAGTCAAAGGCAGCTGAGAAATCCAGGATTTTAAGTACTCTTCAGACTAGAACCGAAACCATCCTCTGCTGCCAAGGATGATTAGCAGGTGGAGAAGGATGAGGTAGATATTTAGAAATATATCGAACCTGGAAAATTTACATATCACCCTTTGATGTTACAACCCTTTCATTTGTGAATAGATGGGGGGAAAACAATTATTTAAAGTTTTGAATGAAAGTTAGATTTACATACAAGTTTATGGTTCATTATACTTTTTAAAAATATGAACAAATTACAAATACCCCTGTCTAATTTATGGTCATTATGGCAATAGTGGTTTAATAAGCTTACTAATTTGTATGCTAGTTAACATACACAAGGTAATTTTATGAATAAGACCAGATCCATGTTTTCTTATTTTGCAATATAAAGAAATTTATTTAATAATTTTTCACCAGATCAATCTCTATGTTCATTTTTGAGAACACATTGGTCTGCCACAGAGGGTCTCAAATCAAGAGCACACAAACTGTTGTCTCTCATTCAACTGTTGAGAACACTGTTTTCAGAGGTTTGCCATCAGTTTAAAACATTAAAAACATACATTTCCATAAGCTATGACAACTTTAAAACGAACATGTATGTAATACTGTATGTCACTGCAAAAAATTTGTTGCTGTTTTTGTCCTGCATCCCCTTAACTGTACAACATTTGTTCATTATCCTGTCTGGGCAGTCACAAATACTGAAAATTGTCTGAAGACTGTTAAAATCACTGCATAACTACTGTAATCCTGACTGTGTCATAAAACAGGACAAAATTATTTTAGCATTTTAAATATAATTTATGCCCCACAAGTATAACCAGTTAATCAAGTAGTTAAATATGTTCTTACTATTTGTGCAAAGTAGGACAGTCAGACCAAATACATATGTGCTGCATTTTATAGCTGTAAAACTGTGAATGATCAATTCAGTCACTAAATCTTCATAATCATTTACTAGGCAGTAGGTCAAGTGGAGCCCACTCCAGACAGGATGTTAATCCATTGCAAGGTAGCCATAAACACATACACACAATACAGACTGTGCTTGAAGCACGTCTTTTAGTTGAGGGAAGAAAGCGGAGAACTTGAAGTAAATCAGTGGAAACAAAGGGAGTCTTAATCTATGTCTTGTCATGAAGTCTTTTCTTTGTTTTATCCACTGTGCCACCATGGCGTTATAAATAAAATAGTCTATTATCTAGCCTTATGTGCTGTTTTAGTAATATGGACAAATTTTAAATACCAGTACTTCATTTTACAACATTTTTTAAGAATGACTTTAACAATCTATCTAAGATAATTGTATGACTAAGACCAGATCCACCTTTTGTTTACTAGCTTTTATAATATAAAGATGTTTCTAGGGAGAAAAACAACATTGCATGTTGCATGGCTTAAGGAGGTACTACATTGCCTTAAAAAGAAAAGGATGCAGGGTATAGGATCAGTGAATCAGAAATGTTAGAGCTGAATTTGTGTGGTTCAGACGTGAATGGAATCTGTGAGCAAAGTAATAAATTGCTTTTCAGTTGATTAAATGGAAAAAAAACACCAATGTTACTGTGTACGAAAGCTTTTGAAAATCAGCAAACTTATTTATTATTTAGATCTTGCCTTCACCCAAAGGGACTTACGGGAAAGGATCCATTTATGCTGTAGGGTTGTTACTCAAAAGTTTGCAGGAAGTGGCATGGTGGTTAGAACTAACAACCTTCAGCTGAAGGACTGTTTCAAATCTCACAGCCTGTTGCAGCATCACTGAGCACAATTCTTTCCTTAAACTGATAATAATTACCCAGCTGTGTAAATAGGCAAATCAGTGTAGGTAACCTCATATTGTAATTTGTTTTGGAGAAAAGCATCAGCTAAATGAATAAATGTAATACTGCAAAAATGATACAGTTCAACTTAATTAATGAACTGAAAATCATCTGAAAATCGTCTTATATTCTCAGTTGCAGAATTTCTATATTGCTTAAATTCCAATCCCTTGATTCTTCAAGTTCACAAGTCAGTGGGGTTGGCCAGAAAAAATATATCATGACATCTGTTGATGTAAGGACTGGAGCCCTTGGCAGCTGCAGGCACTACCCCATTGTCAGGTGAAAAGGCAATGTGAATCACGTGGAGCACACTGGTGCATGAGGAGATATGCAGATGAAATCACCGGATGTGAAACCTGAGGGGAAAACGTGTCACCAGCACTCAGAAACACAGCGTGGGCAGAGATGTGCTTTGTCCTTATTGGCATAGCTTGAGAAAGACTATGATTTTGGAGAAATAACTCTAATGTCAGTAATAAATGAGGAGGGTATTCTGTCCTACAGATCACAAACTGATTAACAGGGTCAACCCAGCCCCGAGGGCCACTCAGTTATGTAGACAGAAAAATGAATGTAAAAAAAGTTTGACAGAGTAAAAATAACCCTATTAGGGACGACTGTGTCCTAAGGTGATAATTTAAATTGCTGTTAATGAGACCACAATTGTTATGCACAAGTAAACAGCAATTTGATCAAAAATTCTGCTAATTTTTGTTCTGTTCACATAATAAGGGTATTTCTGCTTCTTTCCTGCTTTACTCTGAGTTACACTTTGCCTTTGGAGAAAAGCATCTGCACACGGACAAGTACACTGATGTAAATGTAGATGCTAGTGTTTCTGGCTTCATTTGCAAAATTGTTGTAAAATGTCATAAGGTGTTACCTACTTTGAAAATTGTGTGTAGAAATATGTGTCAACTGAATATAGCTTCTTTTTTCCAAAAGTCTATTAAAGTTTTCTAATATGCATTCAGAAATTATGGTCATAAACTTGGTCCATGTACATTTTCCAGAACAACATGAACTCTTATTCAGAGTGCATCCTGGTTGATCACTTTCATTAACCATCCCATTGACACAAGTCTGCCTGAACTCTCTAAAAAACAGGTATGTTTTGGCCCTTCCGATATAGACTGTTTTATCACTGGTAACTATTGATGAACTACAAGTATTGTTCAGAAATCCTTAACCGTGTATGAGCTATGTTAAAAAGTAATATATAAATATATATACTACATATAGCTGGGAAAAACGGTCTGCATTATTTAAATGCAGTGCTGGTGACATTAGGTAGCCATGCATTGAAATGAAGAACGTATTTGAGAAACAAACATTACACCATAGTCAGTATAATTTGTGTTGTTCCATAAAGTGATAGCGCTCAAATGTGTTATTGAAATGAATGATAAATTGCTTTATCTGTGCACAGAATCTATTTCTTAAATTTCAACGTTAAAAAACATAAAGATAAAATGTTTTAGCAATTGTTACTTGAAAATATTGTGAGAATAATATTTAAAATGATATTTAAAAAAAAAAGCTTTATTAAAAGAATAAAATAATGTTGCAGTGTTGGTACTTTACAGGTAAATACAACAGAGACTTATTTCTTTCATATATCATGTGGTATTTTGACATACAGTATTATGTCAATGGGGGGTAGGAAATATTAAAAATTTTACATTGTAACATTCACTGTCTTGAAAAAAGTGGCAAACTGTTCTTAGACTGCATCAGATATTCTCACAGGTGACAGCAGAGGTGCACTCATCAAAAGAAATTAAAGGATGTTAGATTATCTCATGATCATCTCTTGGTTTCACAGATACATCAGCTGAAATCCCTCTGGCTGGGTATACAACTGAAAAGAATCCAAATGTCTACTTGGTGGGTGTCACTCAACATGCAAGCTACAACGTGAACAGAAAGGGGGCTCCTGTGATAAGTCTCAGCCACTTATTTTTATTTCTGATACATAGGTCTGATTGCAGTTGCCCAGTTTATAAATATTAATATTTTTGCAGCAAGCAGTGATTAAAGAGAACCTAGTAAACAACTGCTGAGAAAAAAATATCAAGGGGAAACTTTAGAGAAGACAACTACTGCAAACTTTATTTTGCATATCTAAAATTTAATAAGATAATGAATTTCCTCCTGTAGGCATTCAGGAATAAAAAGGATATGCCGTAGTGAATTTCTATCTAGAGACAGTAAATAATGAACCTTTAAGAAACAAAAAAAGATGCAGGCGGTGACTTTGTAGTCAAGAACGTGGTCTTGCAGTCTGGCAGTTGTTGGCACTGTTGAAGGTACTTGAGAAACTCAAAGGCTTTTGTAAAGTTGCAGTCAGAACTTAGATGCGTGCAGGTGTAAAACAAAGAATTTCGTTTAATGATAGGGGTTGTTCCAAAGTCGTGGTCACAAGACAAGCACGGATCAAATCCAGGAATCAGTCCAGAAGAAGCGACGTAACAAACAAGGATGAAGCACAAACAATACCCGTAATACAAAACAGGTCGGTAACCAGAGTAGCAAACAGAAGAAACGCTCGGTATGCATGGAAAGATCATGGCAATACTTCACAAAGATACGTTGAAAACACACAAGTGTGTGTATATATATATATATATATATATATATATATATATATATGGGTGAGTGAATGAGAAACAGGTGTACAGAACTAGCAATCAAGCGTGACAGTACCACCCCCCCCCCAAGGAGTCAGAGCCGCCCAAGCAACAAGGACGGCCACGATGACCACCACCTATGCCCCCAGAGGACAGAGCCCGCGACTGAGTACCAGGTCTGCTGCAGTGCTGGATGGAACGCTGACGTTCCTCTGTGGACCGCGCTGGAGGGGCACCGGGGTTACTCCTGGGGTGCCCCCTAGGGCGAGGACCCGGCTTCTCCGGATGGAGCTGGTGGAAGTCGGCCATCGGTCCCGGCTCCGGAATGTCCTGTGCGGGCACCCAACTCCTCTCTTCCAGGCCATAACCCTCCCAGTCCACCAAATATTGTAATTTTCCCATTCTTCTCAGAGAGTCCAGCAACCTACGCACAGTGTAGACTGGGGTGCCATCTACCTCTACAGGAGGGGATGGTATGTTGTCGGGCAGCGCCTCATCTAACGGACCTGAAAGGCATCAGACATTAACACCCAAGTCTAACTTATAAGTGAGATCATTGATCTGCTTCACTATTATATAAGACCGAGGTATTTGCTGCAACCCTCAGGGAATTTAAAGTCCGTCGTAAATAACCAGACACGATCTCCTGGATGGTAAACCGGAACCTCTCGGCGTTGCTTATCCGCATGGGCCTTGTAGCGACGGAGAACCCTTTCAATCTGCTGATGGGTCCTCTCCCAGACCTCCTCACTCCTCTTCATCCAATTGTCTACAGCAGGAATGTCAGCAGCCTCTACAGTCCAGGGCATGAGAGGTGGTTGATAACCTAAACAGCATTCGAAAGGCATTAACCCAGTGGTGGCGCTGACTAGAGAATTTTGCGCCATCTTGACCTAAGGCAGAAACTCCAGTCCGATGGATTCTCATGACAATATATTCTCAGGAATTTCCCTAACTCCTGGTTTACCTGCTCACACTGACCATTTGACTGAGGATGATAGCCTGAAGTCAGACTGACGTTAACCCTTAAGCATTCAAAGACGGCAGACCACATTTCAGGTAAGCTGAGGTCCATGGTCGGAAACTGTGTCTTCCGGAACTCCGAAGAACCTAAACACATGGTTGAAAAGTGCTTCTGTGGTTTAGAATGCTGTGGGCAACCCCTCAAAAGGGATAAATCGGACTCTGCATGAAAACCTATCGATCACGGTTAAAACACAGGCATATGACTGGGATGGGGGAAGATCCGTAACAAAATCTACAGCAAGATGAGACCAGGGACGAGAGAGAACAGGAAGGGGAACCAATTTCCCCGCAGGTAAGGTCTTAGGGATTTTGCACTGTGCGCATGTAGTGCAAGAGGCAACAAACCAATGAACGCCTAGAGCCATGTTCTCCCACCAGTAATGTCTAGAGAGCAACTGGTAAGTACGTGTTTCCCCAGGATGACCTGATGCCAATGACACATGAGCCCAAGTAATAAGGCGATCTCTACACGTCTCGGGGATGTATTGTTTATCGGCTGGGCATTGTAACAGAACTGGGGTGTCATCTAACTCCCTAGCAATCTCCTCGTCAATCTCTCACCTTATGGATGCCACCTGGCAATCTGGGGGCAAGATATTTGCAGGCTCTTCCTCCCTAGGCTCACCAGGTGAATCGTACAACCTGGACAGAGCCTGCCTTTGTATTGCGAGTGCCTGGTATATACGTGATGGAGAACTGGAAACGTGAGAAGAATAGGGACCATCGTGCCTGTCTGGGGTTTGACTGTTTCGCATTCTGGAAGTACTCTAGATTTTGATGATTGGTTAAAACCTGGAAAGGGTGGTTAGCCCCCTCTAACCAATGTTGCCATTCTTCGAGGGCTAACTTAATGGCAAGCAGCTCGTGATCTCCAATCCCATAATTTCTTTCTGCTGATGTAAGCTTGTGGGAATAGAAGGCGATTGGGTGGTGCTTCTGGGGATTACCTACCTGTTGGGAAAGCACGGCACCGATACCCACGTCTGAGGCATTGACTTCTGCCCCGAATGGCTTTAAGGGATCAGGACGTTTCAAAACAGGAGTCGTGGTGAACACCTGTTTGAGTGCATTGAATGCTTGATCTGCCTGGGGATTCCATGACAGTGTTCTGGACCCCTTCTTACCCTTAAGTAAGGAAGTGAGAGGTGCTGCCATACCACTAAAGTTTCTAATAAACCACCAGTAAAAATTCGCAAATCCAAAGAAATGCTGCAGATCCTTAACATTCTGTGGGATGGGCTAATTCATAACCGCCTCGATTTTAGAGTCATCCATTACTATTCCATCAGCACTGATTATGTAACCTAAAAAGGAAACCCGTTGCAAATGAAACTCACATTTCTCTCTAACGTATAACTGGTTCTCCAAAAGCCTAGAAAGGACCATATGGACATGGGAAACATGGGATTCCAAGTCAGGGGAATAAACCAAAATATCGATGTAGGCTATGACAAATTGCCCCACCATGTCGCAAAGCACGTCGTTGTTGAAGGACTGGAAGATGGACGGGGCATTACAGAGACCAAAAGGCATCACCAAATATTCATAATGACCACTAGGAGTGATAATAGCCATCTTCCACTTGTCCCCTTCCCTTATATGGACTAAAGTATAGGCACTTCGCAGATTGAGCTTAGTTTGCTTAGTTAAACTTCTTAGTAATAGCATTGAGATCTTGATAATCTATACACGGTCTGAGCCCTTCACCCCCCCCCAACAACAAAGAAACTAGAGGCAACAGGTGATGTAGACCGATGAATAAACCTCTGAGCTAAAGATTCACTGATATAGGAATCCATAGCTTTCAGTTCTACTTGGGTCAGGGGATAAATTCTAGACTTCAGAAGGGACGCTCCCTCTATGAGATCAATTGCACAATCGTACGGACGGTGAGGTAGCAGTTTGGTGGTGTTCTGCTTGTTAAACACCTCCTTTAAGTCAGCATATTTGGGAGGAATAGCTAAGGAACCAGCATGGGGACTCTGGTAGTGGAATGCAACAAGACAGGAGGACTTTGAAGACAGTCCTGGAAACAATAGGGTGACCAAGAGGTGATATCTAAAGTGTGTCGGAAAATGTGAGGGTCGTGCTTCTGTAGCCATGGTAGACCAAGTATCACTAAATAGTGATCTTTGTCTACTACTAGAAAGGATATCAGTTCTGTGTGTAATGCACTGGAGTCCATCTGCACAGGATTGGTGACGTTGGATACGAAGCCCTCGTCCATGGGTCTTCCATCTAGGGCTGACAGCTTCAGTGCCATACAGAGGCTCTTAGTAGTGAGGCCCAACTGTTGAGGCAGTTGAGACTGGATGAAGTTCCCCTCAGCACTGGAGTCAACTAATGCTGGAACTGAGACAGGGTTGGGGCAATGAAAGGTGACCTGTATCGTTAACGACTTGGAGAACAGCCCCCTGGTTGGGCAGACTCACTGAGCGTGGAATCCATTCCACACGCTGTTCCTTGTGCCGTGCCTTAGAACGACGATTGCAGGTGCGCAGGATGTGACCGGTCTCACTGCAATACAGGAAAAGACTGCTACGTAGCCCTTCTTGAGACAGATGGGTTGAATCACATTCCGTGGGTTCTGGTGTATTAGTGTTGTGACCCATTGGCTTCAGAACCTTACAACTGTTCCTGATCTCCCTCCTTGGGTGAGCGGACAGCATATGGTCTAGCCTGATGGCTAGGGAGATCAATTCCTCTAATCCAAGCCCAATCTAACCCTTTTCCCATCAAATGGGAGACAAAGGAAATCCACGACAAATCTGAGCTGATGGGGTAAAATACAAACATTGTAATAGAAACCCTTTACAAACTGCAGGTGTCCCATCAAACTTGTCAGGTTTACTCATAGGGAAGGTTGCTGTGGGGGAACTTGAACAAGAGGTTCCCCAGGAACTCCCGGAATCTTCAGGTAAATATATTTGTTGTACCAATGCCGTTAGTTCTCTCAATCTAACAGCCATCTGACCCAACTGCTCCTGGTGTTTGCTTTGTTGATGCGTGAGGGTCGTCTTACAGTATAGAAATCCCTCGAGCAATTGTTGATGCCGTTTGAGGATTCTACCCTGATCCGTGACCGCAGCACCCAGAACCTCCATACCTGCCATCTGCATGGAGACAAAGTATTCTGTAACATTGCAGTCAGAATGCAGACATGTGCAGGTGTAAAACAAAGAATTCCATTTAATGATAGGGGTTGTTCCAAGACAAGCATGAGTCAAAACCAGGAATCAGTCCAGAACAAGCAACATAACAAGGATGAAGCACAAATACCCATAATACAAAACAGGTCAGTAACCAGAGCAACAAACAGAAGAACCACTCAGTATGCATGGAAAGATCATGGCAATACTTCAGAAGGTACAGTGAAAACACACAGGTATATATAGGGGTGAGTGAATGAGAAACAGGTGTATGGAACTAGCAATCAGGAGAGGCTGAGTCCAGACCAGGGGGTGTGACAGCTTTCAGGTAGCAGTTATTTCACAATAACAGAATAAGATTGCGAAACACTCTGGTTCACACAGCAATATAAAATGTCTGAAAAATAAAATTTGCTACTTATTATCCAATCAAAAACAATGGGCTGGATAACTAGTGAATTCTGTATATCTACCTTCATAGAAAAGCATATGTTAGATTGCCATTTGTGTAGATGACATTTATATATTATTTTAAAATTGTAAACAATGTTTTTGAAAATGGGTTGAAATGTTTGTAGCAAAATATCTCATGTCAATTTGGAGGCTTGAATTATGTTTTAAAGAAATTAAAACCCATAATTTTACATTAATAACCTTTGTGACAGAATAGACACATGTCCATGTTTTGTTTGTTCAGTTATTAATAATCAGAAGTGTTGTATTTTGTATTTGCAGGTTACTATTCATGAAAAAATGTTTGTTTTCATGCATCAGGATCATTAATGTTCCTTTTTGAAATTTAAACCTGGGATGCAGTTCACTAGCTGACCACAAGGTCTAATGTGGCACAGCATGCATTTTAGCATTGCAATCCTTTGTGTTCACATTTTTACGTGGATTTTTATGTTTCAGATATGATTTTGTTATACTATTATAAACCTTACATGTATTTTTTGTGATTAGCTGTTGGGAGGTTTTGAAGTAGCAAACCTATAGTGGAGGGGGCCATCCTGTTTCACACTGTAAATCTTAGTGGAGGCTGCTGTGTTTGTCTTCTAGTACAGTCACACTTGTGATACATACAGTACTGTGCAAAAGTTTTAGGCACCTGTGGGAAAAATGCTATAAAACGAGGATGGTTCCAAAAGTAATGCCATGAATACTTATTAATCAATAAACCTTCTAAAAAGTGCAGTAGACAAAAAAAACCTCAATCAGATCAATATTTGGTGGGACCACCCTTTGCCTTTAAAACAGCACCAATTCTCTTATGCAAACTTGCATGCAGTTTAAGGTAGAGGTTGGTAGGTTCTTCCAAACATTTTGAGGAACTGACCACAGTTCTTCTGCAGACTTTGACTGTGTCTGCAAGTATTCCCAGACTGACTTGATCATGTTGAGATCAGGGCTCTGTGGGGACCATAGCATCTGTTGCAGGATTCCTTCTTTTTGCTCAAGATAGTTGTGTATGACTGAAATTAGGTGTTTGAGGTCATTCTCAGGCTGCAGAATGAATTTGGGACCTATCAGAAACCTCCCTGATGGTAGATAAGAATCTACCTGTACTTCTCAGCAGACATTGAAGTTGCATGCCTAAGACTTTTGCACAGTACTGTACACTTGAGATTTAAGAATTCAGTTTATGTGGAATTTCGTACAATGCTCCTACTTTGGCTTAGAAGGAACTGGCTGAGTTAACTGGCACTGCCTGGGTCAGAAAGTGGAAAGCTATGTTTTCTGAACTGTAACTTTCCTTAACTAAACTCTTGACACTATAGTTTTTAACAGTTTAAAGATAGCTGGAGATTCTATCTGTGGTAGCATTCCAGATTTGGCCGTCTTTTAATTGGAATGTCTTGCAGCAATTTAGCTACTTTGCAGTTCAGTTTAGGATCCAAAGCCAGTTTGCTTTAATGATTGATGTTGCTGAGAACCCAGTTCAACCCAGTTGAACTCTGTTCTGTACAGTCATTTAGGTCTCCAGTGCATGTGGCCGCTAGGTATACTGTGTTTTGTAGTTCTTTAGCTGTAATTATAACAGCTCAGCCTACTGCCAATAGATGTAGAACATGACATCATTAGGGGACATCATTATAGAATAGCAGTCTGGTGTGGCAGTCTATTCTTAGATGTATTGCTGTGTCTTCCACTGGACACCCTTTAACCTTAACCTTTGGTGTTATTTTGCAGTTGTGGCTATGTGGTCTTTAGGTTCTAGCACCTCCTGCAGGTCGATCACACCAATTACATCAATTGCCAGAATGGAGTTGTGACCAGACACTTCTTCATGAAATGATTTGTTCAAGAAAAACTATGTCAGTATTGTCTGGAAATTCAGGTTTTATGTGTCATTTCTCTCCTAAAGACCTTGGCCAAAGCTTAATAGCTTCTGTTTTTTTTCAGAAGCGATCATACAAGGTTTCTAAGGGGTCAGTAGACCCAATGTGCCAATTCAGTATTCAGAGCAACAAACTGACTTTCTCAAACATCTGAACAATGAAAAAAATTCCTGAAAACATTTTTACAATCTTGAAATTTTATGACACATTTTTCTTTCTTGCTTACGCTAGTGAATTGGTACTTTAGCACTTTGGTCTTGTAATCCTGATAAAGCAGGATTTCCACTGTCATGCAAGAGAGGATAACGTACCCATGGCCTGCTTCTATCTGAAAACAGTAGAGTTGGAAAAAAAAAACAAGCAAATGCAAGAGTAGGTCTGTCTGTTCCCATTTGATAAAATGTATAGATCATTTCTAAAACATACAACTTTTCAAACTTTTGTTTTAAAATTGCAGTGAAATGCTTACACTTCATCAGATTACATTTTAACTGTAAAGTAATTGCAAGGACAAAACCTGAATGATGACTTTCTCACAAATTAAACCAAATGGTGGTTCAAACCGGTGTTTAACAAAATAAAACAACTGAGCGTATCCATAGTATACATTAAATCATTTGTACCATATATAAATGGTTAAACTGATTTTAAATACAGGTGTCCCCATACTCATGAACATCATGTGTTTCTGGAAACTGGCTCATAAGGTGCAATCTCATGAGTTAGCAATGTAATTGCTATTTAAGAGTGAACTTTGTATAATTCCCCCTGCTTGACTTTTGTTTATCGTAAATGCAAAAAATCAGCCTCATATTTGGTTGTAGCTCAATAAAGAGTATTAAATAATTTCACTTTGTGTGCACAAAAACTCACAAGTCAAAGGCTTGTATCTGGATGATACTTTCGTACTCAAAAATGAACTTCTTACATATTTTTATATATTTTCATAACATTATATAAATTTTGCTTTATGTCCAAATTTCATTAAATATATGATCAGCTGAAATCAATTTACTGTATTTTAAACATTCAGTATGAACCTGTTTTCATCCATACTTATTATCCTGTTCAATGTTTAATCTTTATTGTGCTTGATAAGCAAGTGACAATGAGGCAGAACCAGCAGTTCCAAATCTGTACTGGAAACTGTCACGTTCCCATTGCAGAATGCAGTGTGAAGTAGGAAATTCAGCCTTAGTCATGGAGACCTCTGTGTGGTACTTTTCACTCCATCCAGTTTGTTTGCCTTTTTCTTTAAGAAAAACTATGAAACATCTGGGGATGCTGGGGCCCTGTACAAGATTAAGCAGTTAATGATAATGAATGGGATAGATGATCAGATAAACTAATTGACCTGAAACAGATTAATGGAGAATCAGCAAACAGCTTTTGACAAATTTGTGACAACTCTTCCCATGATTTATTCTATGGCATCAGCTGGTCCACAGCCTGGCTAGGAGCTCAAAGCTTTGCTCTGTGGACTTTAAGCTTCTACCCTGTACATTTCACTTAGTTTCCTTTACTGTTACTGTTTCTGATTTCTATGGTATGGTATGATGTCATCATAGATTGTTTCAGTAGGGAATACGAGTACAGCCAAACTTTCTACAAATTAAATTTCCAATAATAAATGTTCCTTAGTGAGTTCTAAATAGACTAGAGATGTATGCTTTGTGAGTAGTTACCTGGTTTTGATGCACTAATTGCCCAACTTAGTTTACATTTAATTCAGCCTTTTAGGTTATCTGAATTGTTCTCATGAACAACCCATCATTGCTGTTTCACACATGGAAAGATGAACACACATCATTACTGTTTTTTGTTTCATGATCTGCAACTTTTTTTCATCCTTGTATTATAGTATTTACTGTTAAGGGTTTGGTTTTATAAATTTCAAGGGACTTTGCATGAATCAGTAATACACAGCTAGTAGTGCAGTTCTTTGGGAAGTAGGGTACAAGAAAGGGACAAGTGATCATTATGGAAATAATTACTTCAGTGAAGCAAAATTTAAGGTTTAAGGCTTAATACTTCCCTATCTAAAATGTATATTAACCATATGAGCAAGCGGCATCAAAGACGAAAGCAATCCTGTAGTACACACCACCTTGTTTACTGCGTTTGATTCCCTACATTAACTGTGCTGTAGTTCAAAGTGTGCACAGAATGAAAATGACACCTTTAATTCACATTTTTTCATGCGCGTTTGACATGATCAGTAGTGACTGTGAGATCTGTATCATGGCATCGACATATTAGTATATCATATAGGTAAAAACATGCTTCACGCATTCATGTTACTTGGCGCGTGTTGCCATTTCCATCCATATGTGTTCCATGTCAAACAAACGCATCATAAAGGCAACCAAGAAAACTACGAGGAGCAGCAGGTGCTCGCTCACTCCCGCTCCCACAGAACCGCATTCTGGCACAAGAATAGACTCCAGCGGTACTTTGATAATATAAAAAT
Organism: Arapaima gigas; assembly: GCA_900497675.1. Classification (NCBI taxonomy): domain Eukaryota; kingdom Metazoa; phylum Chordata; class Actinopteri; order Osteoglossiformes; family Osteoglossidae; genus Arapaima; species Arapaima gigas. The sequence continues at coordinate 254,188 of UFQX01000262.1, read as the reverse complement.
CTCTTTAATAAAAAAGTATGCATAATTTACAAAACAGAACACTTTTATTCACTTGGTCCTTGTAAGGTACTAATTGTCGGGCACTCCGGTATCAGACGACATCAGTGTCGGTTTTCTGGTCGGAAACCCTTTAAAAACCGCACTTCACAATAAACACTGGAGTACGCGGCAATCACCTCGGCTACACACACACACACACACACACACACACGACGAAACACGCGCATATTTACACATGTACAGTTTGTAAGTAGTATCGCGGGTTACAGGACGGGGTGGCGCGGGCGCGCGGACAGAGGTGGTTCCTCTGCTGTCATCACGCGGTTCCCGCCACCGGCACCACGCGCCCCGACGCTGCTGAAGAGACAAGTTGCGTGACTTGATACTTTTTCCACCGCTTCTTAGCGCACAAACAGCGTCGTCCCGCCGCCTCGTTGGTCCTTTATACGTGGATCACCACGGTGCGGGAGTTCCTCACACTGTCCCGATAGCGGTCGAGCCATGTCCTCAGCTCCGAGATCTTGTACCCCTCGGGCCCGCGGCCGCCCTGGTACACAACCTTGCCGTCCTGCAAGATGTACAGCCGGTCGAAATAGGCTCCGTACGCCGCGTTGGACGCATTGTCCATGCTGTCGGCCACCACGGCGCAGCCCGGCACCTCGAGCTTCATGAGCTGCGCCGCTTTGAGCCGGTCCTCCAAGCAGCGGTGCTTGGGGATCTGGTACGGCGCATCCGAGCTCACCCAGCCGTCGGACGGGTGCGCCTCCTCGATGTACACGAGCAGCGAGTCGGCCACGTCTACGTACTGGCCCACGAGCCGCTGGAAGGCCTTGAGGCGCGTCATGAACGGCGGTCAGGTGCAGCTGCCGAAGTTGAGGATGAGTGGGCGCCGGCCGCGCGCGAAGTCCAGGATGCAGCTGGTGCGCCGGTCGCCGAGCTGCACGACCTGCGTATTGGGCGCCACGAAGCCCACGTGCGCCGACTTGAAGAGGTCCAGCTTGTGGCCATGCCACACCGCCTTGAGCGACTCCCAGCTGAACATGCGGTTCGAGTCGGACACGCATAGCGGGGGGTCGTCGGGACCCCCGTCCTGCTCTCGCATCTTGAGCAGGACCTTCCTCCGGATGCACAGGAAGTCGAGGAGCCAGAGCATGAGTGCGGCCGCGAGGAAGCGCGGTAGCAGCACGAGGCACACGGCCACGCTCTTCAGCAGCCGGACAGCCTGTAGGCGCACCGACTGCTGCATCACTAAGGACGAGCGCACAGTCGCTCCGCAAGAACTGGAGCCGGCGCAACTGCGCGCATCTAGCCGGTCGCCCAGAGCCTCCGCCTTTTATAGGGGCGGCCGAGGATTTTGAATGGAGCAACAGCCCGCCCCACCACCCCCACCTCGCCGGCTGAGGCCGCCTCCGCTTCCTTCTCACATGGCGGGGATTACCTCTTGTCAACTTCTTGCGCGCGTGAGACACAGAGAGACAGCCAGAGGGAGAAAGAGAGACGGGGCTGCTGGAGCGCGTGCGGGCGCAGCGCAGTAACAGAGGCGCTTCGAACTTCTGACGTCCGTCACCCGCAGCAGAAGAAGCGCGCGCCGCTGTCGCCGCATGTTCACCGTGTAGCTGCGAAATAAATCTGAAGGCTGTCATTTGCCAGTAAAGTCGTCGCTCACTCACGGCAACTCTAAGACCGTCCTTCCGGGAGCGCCCGGTTCTCCGGTGTGTGTCGGGGTGTGTGAACAGCATCAGCGTGGCCAGGCAGTAGGCTTCATGTACAGTACGGGGTTACAAGTAGTGCTGTGTTTAGGCTGCTGACGCTGCAGGGGGTTTGAGAAAACGTCACATAATAAATGTGGGACGTTGTAATATCCTGCAGTATAATTGGGAAAGTATCAAACCCCTTGTTGACAGGTGTCAACTAAAATAGTACATACTGCTAAATATTATATATATAGATAAATATGGTATACGTATTGATAAAAATTCTTCACAATTTAATGGTACCTGAAAGGTTCGAGGGCTGTAGGTACCGCCGGATATGACGATACTTCATAGATCATCTATATCCACAGATGGTTTTCATTTATTGTGCTCCTGTTAATAAGATTATAATATGAACACTGGCCATGTCAAAACCCAACCGTGATTTTCTGGATGATTCGGTGGGGTTGCATAAATTAGACCGTATATTGGGCCAAAACTGGATTTTTACACTTTTAAGCTCCCTTTGAGACGGGAACGCCGTAACAAATGGAAAGGTTAAAAAAAATTGTAAAAATTCTAAGCGTCTTCTGAGGGCTGACAAGACCGATGGCCACAAGACGGCGCTCGTTCCAACCACTGCCGCGTCCTCTGGGAACGAGTTAGGATGTGTCTCGTTTTGGGGTCACTTACAAATTAGTCCAGCTTTAATGTTACCTAAAGGGGGACGTCGGCGGGGGTGCACTGCGGGCACTGAATGGAGAAAAAGCGCCAGGGAAAAACATTCCAGAAATCAACTTGTACCCATCACATCGGCGTGCATTTGGATTATCAGTTCTCTCCATAACTTTCAGAGGTTTGGCACTGAAGTGATAATGGCGTAGAGTCACAGGACAGTAGATAAAACATACCTGTATGGGCAGGGGGGGCAAGAACTTTTCTCATTATTTAAAAACCTTCATATGAAACTTCTGGTGAACTCGTGTAAATTCAGAGTTGCGGAAACAAATTTGGTGTGTGCATTTGTAAAAATTACTGTTATTATTAAAATGATAACTGGCGAATTCATCGTCCATGTTTTCTTACTTGGTTCCTCTCAGTTTCTATGGTCGCATCAGGAAAGTGACCACACCTTGGCCTTCGGGAACAAGTTAGGACCGCACCAATGAAGTCCAGGATTAACCTGCTGCTTTATCATGGTGCACAGAATTGATGACTGTGATATCTAAATATATTTTCTATAGATTGATCACGTACGCAACTCAACTACCCACAAGTTATTTTGCAAACATTTATTTTACCTTTGAAAAAGTTTTCCATATTTCAGTGACAGCAGACAGGGAATAGGGCGGGAAACTGGAGTTTCAAACGAATTAAAACAATACCGAAGGAGAAAAGATAGAAAAATATGAATGCGTAAAATAATTGTGTATTTAAACAATTTTATTGCGTATTTTCCTGCAGTTACCCGTGTGTGGACATTATTCTGAGATGCGGATGACACCTTAAGTTATGAATCCATTATCCAAGTTTGGGTTCCATTCAGGTAAACGGTTTTTCAAATAGTGAAAGAACAAAAATTACATTTTTAGTTTGATCTACAAAATCAAAACACTAGACTAGAAAATTCTACTGGATTTTCACCCATTAGCTATATATGTTGAAATAATAATTGGTTATTTTGATGTAGATTAATAACATATTATCACGCTTAAATGATGAAACCAAGATTACAAAAATTGTTGCACAATATCTGTATACATTTCGTTTATACTGAAGGCTGTATATACAATATTGAAAAAAATTATTATTACATAATAGCAGCATTTAAACGTAACAGTATAGCATTTTACAAAGGAAACTTACAGCGATCAGGAGGTGCAACGTTAACTTCCTGGAAGTTCGTTGATTTACATTTAATTTTTCACTGCCATAATAGTCTAGTGTCGTATTTTGGATTACACAGTCCATGTGTTTCACGTTATAAGGTTTTAAAATAAAGTAGTCGCAATTAATTATAAAATCATATAGCATTTTCAAAATTTATAGTTTTTGAATTTCTGTTTGTAATAATTTTCTCAGTTCAAAAAGAATTAAACTATGTAGAAAAAGTTCTAAACAAAAATGAATTGAAATATTATGGGCTACTCACTATTTTTTAAGGTTCAAGCTCATAAAAAACTCAAGGAATGAAGCTTATTATTTCTTACTACTATATTTTCTTATTTTTTATTTATCATCCGGGCATTAAATGCAACTGCTAAATAATTTAGGGTATATCTCGACGGGATTCAAAAGTCGCGATTTAGCGCAGGGAAAACGGTCATCCTAGCATGTTTAAAGAATTCTGGTTTCTGCATTTATGAAGTTAGAAAGAAGTAGCTGTGCAGTTTGTAGGTTTTCCGTTAAGGAGGCGCCATACTGAGAGTAAGTCATAAAAGTGACATCACGCTAATCACATTTATATCCAGCAAATTAGAAGCTCTCGAGATAAAAAAAAAATAGTCATCAAACACCAGCTACGCCTCATGCTGGATCCATGTTCTTCTGCACTGCAATTTGTTTAAAACATATCCACCGAACTTCAAAAAACACCTGTAAATTGTAGGTTTCAGATCTCAGCCCTGGATCGTTTTGACATCTAGAAGACGAAATATTTAACATCACATTTTATTGTAAGTTATCATAAATAAGCATTTATTTATATATGAATATAAAATATACACATTTATCAACATTCTAAACGAACACTGAACTATTATTAAATCCAAATTATGCAAATCAACTTTACTTGATACAGGGACATTAAGGTTAGGAATTACGAATACTAAGTAATATTTATTAGTTTTATATACTCACTATCACCATGTACACTAATAACATTCTATTAGGATCAAACTTGCATACTGCATGCATTTTCTTGCTCATAAATATGGTCGTATTAAAAAGTTCAAAATAAACAAAAACAATCAGTGGTCTTTTAAAGGGGTTCTGAACCTGCATTTTAGTCAAATCATTCTTATTTGCACAGCACGCCCATAAACAATAATTGTTTCTAGTTCTAGAATTATATTTTTCTCTTTGGTGTAAGGCTACTGCTCTTTATCAATAAGACCAATTACTTGATAGAGCCTTAGTCATCTAACTGAATTTGTTGCTATGCTATTGAAAACCAAAGGAGCATGTTTGTGTTAAAAGAAGGAATTTCCTCACTGACCATCCCCCATCTTCCCCCTTGTCAATATCAGCCACGCAGCAGTTGTCCGGCTGCCCTTTGGTCCTCCAAGTTTTCCTTACAAAGAAAAACAAGACTTTTATCAAGAAACACTTTTTTTCAAATGCAGAGGTCAGTAATGTGAACAACTGAGGAGAAGGCAAAGCTGCAGTTTCTGTCATTGTGTTGTTTTCTCCTGTTTCTGCTGTACCACTCAAGTGGTTGGTGAAAAAGTCTTCTACCTGATTCAGCAGTATGTTAGTTCAAAACTGACACAAACATCACTCAGTTTTATATGTTTTCCCTTAGATAGGTCAAATGTCTCCATAAGGTCAACTGGTGTGTCCATGATCCAATGACAGATACTAGCACTATCTTACCAGTGCTGAAGTGGACTGTTTCCCACATGTCCTTGCTGAGGAAAAGCAACTTAGTGGAAAAAAAGCATTGACTTACATTTCATAATGTATTCTTATATAAAGTGCCTTTCAAAAGTTATCAACATTGCATGGATTACAAATTATTATTAGCTTACCAGTTTGAATACTATGCAAGCAGCTTGTTTCAGTTTTTAATTTTCTTTAAAATATCTGTAAATGGATTATTTATTTTGGCAGCATCACTAACAATGTAAGACCATATGAGTTCACAAAAATACTGATTTGAGAAATATGGCTAAGTATACTTTGAAATCTAGACAGTGCTAATAACTTTCCTGGGATTTGAACACTTTTGTAAAACATTTATGTAAATAGTTATTACGTGATTAATTTCTGCTGCATTTTTCTGTCTGCTCAATAAGTTCCTTTGGTTAAATAGTACTATGAAAAAATGCAGATGCACAAAATGCAAACATTAGTCAAGTTAAAAAGTCAGGAAGTTTTAATAATTTTTGTCAAGCCTCAAAGTTTGAACAAATTTCGTTAATAATATACTTGAGTAGTTATGTGTACAAGTAATATGATTTTTTTGTCATGTTTGGTTCCACACAAAAAAGAAATTTTCTACATTGAAAAAAGGTAATACAGTGAAAACAAAGGAAACATTGTAGCCATTTAGTTGGCTTAACATGCAAACTTCACCTTTTGTAGGAATCATGGTAGGACACTTTACTGAATGCAGCAACAGCTGGGGCAAACACACTTTCTCTGCAGAAAATGCATGCAGCTTTGTATAATAAAAGGTATGTACCACTGCAGCATTTTTGTCACTCACACCTTTTATAATGTAAAGGATTTATGAAAGTTTTGGTTTTCAGTTAAAATGCATTTCTCCGTGGGTTTGCTGTGGTAATGTTTTAGTGAGAGTAGTGACATTTTGGTACAGGGACACCTTAGGCTGGAAATTATCTGTACCTAAGGTTTAGTTCAACACAGATGATTTAAAACAGAAAGCCTTGTGCTTTCTTGCATGCTATTATTCATGTAAGAACATCAACCTGTCTACTGGTAACTAAACATTTTCCTCTTCAACATCTGTGAATAAACTATAAGAACTTGTTTCAGCATTATAAATAACTTTATAATGCACTTTCAGGTGTCAAATAGAAAAAGGACACTTACAAAGCACAGTAGCAATCTTAGTCTTAGACAGAATTTTTGTTTTGCCTTTAAAACAGTGACTTCATACAAAAATGTCAATCACACATTTACACATCATGCACCATAGACAATATTTTGGAAGATGGAAATATGAAATTGACTGTGCATTTAGATTAATGCTTGGTAGTAATCCACTGGGGTTTAGTCTGCTGGAGGGCTTGTACTTGCCATTGAGTAAGGGTTTTGAGCACCTCCAAGGCATGGTGGACTCCTAGCTGATGGAACTGCAAAATGGAGTACTTTACAGATCAAACAGGTCGGTGGTATAGAGGTATTTGAGCAAGCTGTCAGATACACATTAAGGTGTGTGGATGATGCATAGAAGAAATACTCATCCAAACGTGTACAGGAATTAAGACATGACCAGATGAGCTTTGTTTGATTTGAAGTGCTTTCAGCTCTGGTGATGTGGGGTACAGTGTGGTAGATATTACCTGGTTTGGAGAAATTGTGTTCTCTTATGTTTGAGTGCAGCATGATGGGATGGCTTTCCACTAAGGGCTGGCTAGTTGTTGTCAATTTTTGAATTGGTGAAGAAACCAAGTGGTAGATGTACAATTCCCAAAAGTAGCAGCACTTGCTTACATGTGTATGCCTTTGATTAATAGCTGGGTGTGGCCAGGTGTTTGGTCTAAAACTCCCAAAATTTGTTTTGTATCAAAGCTTCAATTCTGTTACCAGAAATGTGCCTAGAGACAATCACATTATCTTTTGAATGTTACAGTTGGAATGTACAAAGAATTCATTGCCAAAAGTTGACCATTTCACATTGAGCAGCTTATAAAATGTTGATTTGGCTGTAGGACTTGACTATTATGTAAATTAGTCTACAGATTATTGTCAAACACATCCAGTATATACCCCGATAACAAAAAAATGAACAGTAATAGTGTAATGGCAACAAAAATATTTAGCAATTTACCCTGATGACATTGGTTGGAAATGTTAACATAGGTTTCAAGCAGATTTGTGAGTTTTATTATGTTCATTTTCTGTAGGTACATACAGTATGCATATTTTTGCATTATTTTGTTGAATGACTGCTCTAAACCAATAACAAGGGAAGAGAGTTCTGTCTGCCAGTAGCACCGGCACTTGAACTTTACAGGTTTATTTCTCTCTGTTTGGTCAAGGAACCTTTTCCTTCTTTCCTCATTTGCTAGCTAACTCGTTCAAAGCATCAGCTCTGTGTCTGTCCTACATACATACATACATAAACACACACACACACACACACACACACACACACACACACACACACGCATACATATATATATATATATATATATATATATGAAGCATCCTAGTACATGCCCAGCATTTCTTATTCCATAATATTTCAAAATATTTTTGGTGCAGTTGCACTGTTCTTAATTTTTTTGGGTTTTCAAGTGGTATACTGGACATTGTTGCACTATGTAGCATTTCTAACAAATGATGCTAAACAATATTTATTTGATCACAAGACTAAAGCTTTATTTAAACTAGTATAAGGGTATTCATATTAAAGCTGTTTATATATGTGTGCTCAGCTGAAACTGGGTGTAGTAAATGGATGACCTTTTTCCAGAATGATTTAACTTGTATAAAAAAAATTACCCAGAAAGGAAAAGCTAATATTTTTGATGCTTCAGTCTCATACTAATGTTCTGAAATACTTATTTTAATGAGTATATAACAATATAACCAGTTTTCCTTTACTGCTGGGCCACATGTAAATAATTTTTGTAGGCCCTCTGTGAGTGTGGAGCCTTAGAACTATTACCACTATTCACCCCACTAGCAATGGCCCTGCTTCACTGTACCAGTACTTGTACTTCTCACTGTATATATTTTAAATGTTAGAATATTATTTATAACACTTAATAGTCACTACTGTGTTCATGTCCTTAAAATAAGCAGTTTGCTTGAACACTGACATACGAGATCAATTTCCCACCCCCAGCTGTACCGAGGTAATTCTAAGCACAGTGTACTGATGATGGGGAAAAAAGTATAACCATCTCACCACCATTAGTGTTACCAGAGTCAGCTGAAGTGACATAAGTGATCACTGGCTGATTGATTTTTAACAAATTGTCCCTAATTTCACAGGTTATTCAGCAGTTACTTGTGCAAGCAGCAAGTCCATTAGAACAAATAGGAGGAAACCTACTTTGTTCGGCATAGAGCAGCCTGTGTTTTTAGTACATTTGGCTTATTGAGTTAAATGGACTGTAACTAAGTGTCACATGAATCCTAACTTTGTTTGCAGAAAATTCTAAATAGAAAAACCAACCCTTTGTAACATAATTCAGGACTGACCTTTAGTGTTTCTGTCTTAAATTATATGACTGATAGGCATACTACTATAAATAAAATTGTTTGTTTGTTACAACATTTAACTCTAGTTTGGTATGCAGTATTCCTTAAATGCTTTTGAGCCTTTAAAGCTAGTTACACTAGTTATGTTAATATGTAATATTGTATGTTTGTGTACCTCTTTGTTATCAACACTGTTCTAATTTCTCATGTTTGATATTTTCCTAAGAAAAAATCACACTGGTTTGTTCTCTGGTAGAAGGGTTCAGTGATGAATTCGGAATGACATGACACGAATGCCAAATAGCGGTCCCTGCTGATGCACAGAACTTGCCACCTGAATGCCACCAATTCCCATAAAACAACGGGACCCTTTGAAAGAGCATTGTGCTCGAGCAGCTCAGTTTGCAGCAGCATGACTCGGGAAGTTTTATGAGTGTGTAACTGCAAAACCCTTTGCCCTTTCTTTAATTATTTTGCACAAACTCTTTCTTGCTTTCTTGTTCAGCATGCCCTCCTTTAGTTTCTGCCTGTTCTCCTTATTTAACACTTTCTTGGTTATATCAGTAATTTCAGATGACTTTGTCCACAGTATACTGTCATTCCTAAAGAGGATGTATTGAGAGCAGTGACACAAATGTCCTTATATGCATAACACCAGCAAACTGATTTGTGGGTCATCTGCATTGCAGAGCATTATTATCGGCATTATTATAATGCTGATTGAAGAACAGCGCATCTTGCAACTTGGGCAACATGTAGTTTATACTGCATGGGCAGAGATTTGTCGCTGTTTCATTAAGGAAGCTTCACTGGAGTGTTTTGCTTTGTCCAGACAACCAAACAATCCTCCATGAAGCATTATTCACATTACTCTTTCTTTATTTGTTTATTTCTGGAGAAACCCTGTACATACAGTATTTGGGTGCTTCCAAATTAGATGTAAAATGTCCAGATTTTCAGCTATTTGAATTCTTTTAGACGGTACTTTTCTGGATGGAAGACACACAAAATCAGCGTTGTCAGAAGTGTCCTAATGTTTCGCTACTGGTTTACTGGTTTTGGAAGCTTGAAAGGTCACCATATCCAGCTTGGGGCAAGTCTGATGTTTTTATATATAATGAGTGTGGTCATAGCTAACTTTATCATTGAACCAAAACTACAATTCAGTGTTCAACGTCTGGCTTTCCTACTTCTGAGAATACTTGGTGTGAGGTGCTCATTTTCCAGTCACAAGATAGCATGAACAGAACACAGATTTTGAACTTACTTTTTAAAATGAATTTTTGGTATTCTGCTTCTATAAATGAAATAAAAATGTTTATTCCTGGTCAGTTTTCATTGTTATGTGGCATGTAAGGTTTTTATGTATCATATACAGTAGCTCTCACCTGAATCTAATGCGTAAAATAAAGTGTATACAAGTGACTTCATGTCAGTATTGCTATCATTTCACCTTGCATTGAATTTCAGTTTTGTCTTTGTAGCCCTGTGGTTTGCAAATACATTAACAAATAACATTCATGGAATTGTATAAATAATACTTTCCTGAAATTTTACTTTTGTTAAATTTGCAGTACAAATGACTGTACACTCTGTTATTCTCTCAAGGTTAAGTGGCTTTCACATTTGTGTGAATCAGTTTAGTTACTTTTTAAAGCTCATTTTTCTTTTCTTTCTTCATTGATTTATTAGCGCTTGCAAGTTGCTGTTAAAGCCATGAACAGTGGAAATAATTACTGTCCACAGTTTGTGGTGAACATCTTTTGCATGATGTGAGGGGTGAAATGAATTGGGGGGTCACTGATAAACAGAAACGGGTATGACAATAAACCAAAGAACCAGCATATGGAACCCATAGCGTGCATATAACAGGGCTGATAAATGAAACTTGGTAGCCTTAACCAAATTCCACAGAAATATTGTTCACATTCTTGAAAACATTGTCAAGGTTTCCTATTCTTTTTTTTAATGTATACTTTCACTCCCTCTTAACTTTTTAGGAGAAATTTTCAAGATTTTACTCAGATTTTTATGATGTAAAGAAATAAAGTTCACAAGGTTACTGCTTGTGATTTAATCCTGCAAAAGACCTGAACACTGCTTTTGGGATGCTGTGTAAAGTCACTAACAAATGACTGATGCTTGATAAAAGTTATGTGATTACTTTGTTAAAAATTTTATGTAGGCTTGTGAAAGTTTTGTTATAAAAGCTGTTTATATAATTTTAGTAACCAAGCTAATGTTTACAATTTTGCTCTAAAAGTTAGCATTGAATCTATTATTTCAGTTGTGATTCAGATGTACCTCAATCAGTGATTTTTATCATATGAGACTAGTTGATGGCAACAGGAATTAATATACACAGACATCTTGATAAATTGCTTGAATACACACTATGTGCCTATTTTAAAAGAACTGCAGCCTACTGAAAACATTAAGACTTTAGAAAGGAGTCTGAAGAATGAAGTTTTTCTCTGTTCTTCTGGAGGCACAGAGACTGGAAGGAACAGTTTTTGTCAGTAAAGCACAGAATGCTTCTGGACTGAGTTTGTAATAGAATTTGAAAGCTTTATGCTGAAGATTTGACATATTTCTGTTTGTGTCCTGTACTCCTACATCTGAATCTCATTAATTGTTAAGAATTGGCATTTTAATTTCATTGTTGGTTACTGTTTGTTAATAATTATGGGAAAAAGGAAATAAATGTTGACCAAGCACTAGTCCCCACCTGGTCACTCTTTGAACCCAGCATACCCTGCTATTTCACAATATCATATACAATACATACAGTGCAAATTCTTATAGTAATGCAAATTTGAAAAGTCCGTATAACAATTATATTTGTAAAATATGACAGATGCTTAAATGAGTAAAAGATGACTCCTTGAAACATAATATTATAATATTTAATTATAATATAATCAGAAATTAACTATCACAGGTATCATTTTTGATACCTTCGCCCTGGTTACACATGGTTTTCAAAGGGCACCAGTACTATAAATGCCTGCTTTGTGAAAAACTGCACTACGTATATTTTACGCAACATCTGTGGCTATTTTCTGGTGACTTTCACAGCTGTTCTTTTGTCTTTTGATCTACTCAACAGTATGAATTCTGACTTATTACTACTCTATCTCTTTTCAACAGTGTTTCCTTCTTTGACATATACTGCCATGATTTTTGACATTGTTCTCTTTGCTGCATTCATTTTCCTGTATTTGTTTATTTACCCCAATTATGAGTAATTTATAGGTGTATTTAGCTAAAAATAATGACTGTCCTCTTTGGAAACTGATTTATACTTTTAAACTATTTATTTCAATATACCCTTATATTTTTGGTGAAATTTTAGCAGTTTTTCTTGTGGTGTTCACAGCATTTTTCATGCCTCCATATTTACATTCCTGCATGCTATGTGCTGAATAAAATAATATTGTTTTTGATTGAAGACATGCATTTTACAGGGGAAAGGTTCAGCATGTGAAGGGGGGAATAGTAAAGAAATCAATAGCTAGTTAGTTGGACAGTTGCAAGTTTTATACCAGCGTAGCAAGCAGGAGAGCTCCACATGGGCATGATTTACTGATTCTTTTTTAGACCCTGTGAGGGTGGCACAATGGTGCTGCAGGTAGTGCTTGCTGCCACACCCTTCATGGGCTTTTCAAGCATAGGTTCAAACACAGTATGTGTTTAGTTTGCATATTCTACCTGTGTCTATTGGATTTTCTCCAGGTGCTGTAATTTCCTCCCACCTTTACTCATTTAATGAAGCTGTGTCTCAGGTGACTTGGTGACCCTAAATTGCTCATAACTGATGATTTTAGTTTTGAATTTGTGCATGTGTGCCAACCCTACAATGGACTGCGGTGTATCCCTCCTAGCCTGGGGTTCAGTGATTCTGGGATGAGCTGTGGACCACCATGATACTGACAAACATAAATTATCAAAGATGAGTGACAGTGGACACTTATTCTCACAGGATTCCATTTCACTTTATCTTCTCTCACAGTGGCATAGACGGCTGAACAAAAGATTTATCTTATTTGTTCTTTTTAAGGCTAAAATGCACAGTGGTTATTTTACAGTCAATACTGTTCACATAGAACTGGAAAGGACTGAGCCAGGTAAAGAACTATATTTTTCTGTTTTAACTGTACTTGGTTCAAATATGGACATCAAAGAATTCTAAAAGGAGTAATATAATTGCTTTTGTACTGTTATATCACTGGTATCCTTTTGATGTTGACACTTGATTTTGAAAAGTGATGTATAAATTATGTGGTTCCTTTTTACTGCTGACTCTTAAAACATTTATATATGAAAAATAAAGCTAAATTATTTGACTTGTTGGAGCGTCCTTTCCTTTTGTCTGGATATTTCAGCAAAATGCAAGACTTTTCAGACAGGTTCCACTGAGAATCACAAGAGTAAATATTACAGAAGAGTTCATTTATATCAAAAGCCTTATGTCTATTTTATATAGGAAATCTAAATCACTACATTTATTGCTTTAGGTCTAATTCCTCATGTCTATATATTTAATAGCCTTTTGGTAAAGATCTTGTACCACGTACGTCCATAACCAGTTTTTTCCTGGTTCTGCTCTTCATATACAAATATCATTTAATGGTGACTATTCAATAGAGCTCTCTGTGGGGGCAAAAAACAAACGAATGAGAGCTGCTGATTTTAAAGAGCAGTAATGATAAAGGTCCTTGATGGCAGTTGTAGTTATTTTCTGTAGTGCCAATGAGTGCAGTGACCTACTGTGAGGACATGTTTTCATTCCATGGCCCTTGTGACGTGTATTGAAGAAAACACATGCATTTTCTGTATGGCCAGCGAACAGAGTACTTTTAAAACAGGCTAATGCGTCTCTTTTGGGCTGGTCTGTTCTGGTGCTCAGAGAGTGTGTGAAGTTGTTCATGTAAAGTATATCTTTGTATGCTGTATATATTATTTGAAAGGAGAAACACAAATATTTTGTAAATGGCAAAATGGTATGGGAATGGTTACTGCTGCATTGTGCAGTTATTTTAAATGTAAACATCAGTCTTATTCAGATATGTGGTGTTTTTTGTTTAAATGTATCTACATAAAGGCAAATAAACTTTTTTGAAGAAAAATACATTCTAGACATTTATAAATAGTTGGCCATGGAGAAACTGGAGAAAATAAAAAGTGCTATGTCACTGTTAATGTAAAGCTCAGAATACTATCTGACTTTTGCATTTTGAGAATATATCTGGTTTGATATAAAATGCAAAAAACCTTAATTTGAAATTCTGGTAAATATGGTTTATGAGATATGTTATATGCATCATTACTATACTGTTAATATTTATCTAAAATGAGACCATAATGACTGATATCACTGATTCTGATCACTGATGAAAGAAATGACTAACACAACAAGCAAAGGCAAAATAATACATTTATAGCAGATATAACTGCTTAATTGCTTCTCAGTTTATAGAATCTATGAAATGTATGATTTTTGTATTGAAGTATATTGCATCCTTTATTTAAAATACTGCTTGTGATAAAAGCTATGTCTCGTGAAGCTGACCATTTGCAAGATTTGTGGAGCAGTCTTAAAGATAAAAGATACAGTCTTAAAGATACTAGCCTGAAATGTTTAGAAAATGTCATAACTGTTGGCAGACAACATAATTTGAAGGCAATGAAACCGCAAAGATACGTTTCATTGGCTCAGTTTTGTACTTTGTTACTCTATCTGTAAACTAAGTACTGCCTTGGCATACAGTGGTGGTGTAAATCCTTGGCATTAAATCATGCAAATTTCTGTTCTGGCAAACTGCCACGCAGGACCAGTGGCATCAAAGATGTTGCTTTGATGCTAAACTGGACAGAAAAGTAACTGAATAAATGTAAACAAAAACTATCATAATCTGTTATGACATGCTGTTCGAATTAATTAATAAATTAAGTTGGTTTGTGCTGGAGAAGTTGAGAATTTCAATATGAATTATTTTATCATGCTGCTTCATACTTATTGTTTGCCTCTTCTTGAAATCTTTGTGATTTATCTTTGTGGCCAACAACCCTGACCAATTATTTCTTGAGTATTTTTGTCTTTAATTTTATTTTCTTCACAGTTGTAAAGCATTATGACAAAATTGAAACAGAACAGAACATTTAACTGCTTATAGCCTGTTTGCAGTGCTTCTGAATATCTATCTGGTGAAGAACACCACAGATGGGATAATTTGACCAACAACTGGCCTTGATTAGGAGTGTGTGGAGAGAATGAATGTTTCAGTAATTTATTTTTTAATTTTAATGTACAATGAAGTTAAAACATTTTGAAATGAGTTGCAATTATTTTATGTACTACAGCTATCAGCAGCATTTTTACTTAACTTGTACATAAATCATGGAACATCTGTATTCAAGTTCCTAGAATATGCTGATGTAATGAACTGGTCAGGAGTTGGGATGGAACATGTTTTAGTGATCTATTTTTTACATTGTGTTTTTTGATTTTATGTAGTTTGAGGGCAGTTAAAACAAAAAATGCTCTAGTCTACTGGCTTTACTTTCTTGGTGTACCCTGCTTTATGTCATATTCTTCAGAGATGAGCTCTGCACCAACAACCCAAAATTAAAACAGCTGGTTATTATGGCCACTGATATTGGACTGATGAATGGAAGTGTACAGCTTTTCAACAGTTTTTGTCTGGGGTTTTTACAGAACCTAACCCTGAAATGAAAGGCGTGACCTTTGTATTGTCCAGCTTCTATTAGTTAGAACTTAATGGTAAAACCTGCCTTTGGAGTTGAGGTGAAACTGAGTTAAGAACAGACTTCTGATCCCAATTATTGGTGTAATTGGAGTTAATGGGCATATGTATATATGTCATAGAAAAGTCACCTTACATCTTTAGAAATGTATACTGTTGGAGCTCAATTGAACCACTGTCAAAGCTGCAGAGTGAAATGGTGTCAAAACACTTGCTGGCTAGGTAGAAGTAAATGGAACAATAAAAGAGAAGGTTAATAGGAACTTTGCTACAAATGCCATTGCCAAGTGACAAGTATATGACACAACAAAAATCATATTTAAAGATAATGCATGTAATAATCTGCATAAAAATGCTCACTGATAGTTGGAATCCCAGCTTCTTGCTTATTAGAATAACCCCTAACCCAAACAAAGAAGACTACCCTCATAACATTGAGAGCATGGTTAATGTAGAACTCGTAGCGTAGTAGCAAACACTGATGAACTGTGATGGAACCAATGAAGAAAAGCAGAGTCAACAGCTATGTTTACACATCTTGTATTTTACACAAATGTATCTTGAAACCTCTGCCATTTATGAATACAAGTCCAAAAAATTTACACATGTCTACAAAAGAATGATTAGATTAGCAAAATGGTGAACCTACACCAATACATCATTTTGCTGGGAGCTGAAGACCCCCTGCCATGATGATTAGCATGCATGCATGCACCTCAAAATCACTTTACTCGGCTTTTACGGTCCGACACAATGCTGCCCTTAGTAGTATAACCTGTCTTAACTGCTACTACTGGCACTAATTTTCTATGTGCAGAAGCTCTGGAGGGGTAGGCAACCACTGGCATTTGGACCCCGAGAAGTTTATTTTTCACCCTTCCTGCCTGGTTGGGAGTTTTTGCTTTCCTTTCCTCAGTTGCTGGCAGGCTTACTATATTGCAATTATAACCTGTATAGCTGCTCTCATTAACATGTAACCTCTGTCTATGTACCTGTTATCTGTTCTGTTATCTTAATTTGCTCTTCAGTGCTCTGTCACTGTGTGAAGTCCTCTGTGACTGAATTATAAAAATTTATAACACAGCCAGCTTTAGTACTGTATAGGAATGTAACAGCCTTAATCCTTTTTTGTACTAGAGGCCAGCCATTATTAATTTGTTCAGAATTTAATATAATATTTGGCTTTGAAATTTATTTCAATTGTTGTGGTGATTTGTAGTGATCTGGTGGTAGGACCCAGGGATCTGAGCTACTGATAGTGCCGATTCAGCTGTCATACAACTCTGGAAGCTGTCAGGAGCACACACCTGGCAACAGTTTTCCAGATAGGCAGAAGATAAAGATGTTGAGGGGAGAACTATCAACAGTTTTACCAAAGAGGTCCAGCTGTTACATAGCACTTTCTGCTATGTAAACTGAAAGCAATGGTAAAACAAGACTTCATGTTTTAGTTTATGTGAAAAGGCCTTTTGTTGTTTCTATGCTGTGCCAAACCAGTTTTCTTTCTATTGCATTTCTGTTGTCCTGCTTTCTCACTACTCTGTCTTGCAAGGTCCCAGAGTTTTTAGTGGAGAATTTGGTCAATGACATTATAATCCAGGCATGACTGTTTGAGTCACTATGGTACTCCACAACCACATTTCATAAAAGACAACTTTTTTGAAACAGTTGGAGTGTAGTCTAGGTCAGCAGTTGCAGATTTTCTCAAAACATCTGAGCAGTAGTAGTAAGCTTGATTAGAGGGGTTTAAGCCACAAACAAAACTCTTCTGCCAAAATTTTGACATAAGATGAATCCTAAGGATGGCTCAGAGCCATCACTTCATATGGTTTATAAGACTGTGAGCTGGGCTCCTGGATTGCAATTAATGTCCAATTCCTCATCAATGAAGAAATTTTTTTTTTGCTTGGACCTGAGGTTAAATATGGCTGACTAAAAGGAGTTCTGATTTAGACTTACATCCAACAACTTTTGTTAACCTTGTTCATCGTTGGGAGAATCTTTTTGGCATAGCTACATCCTGGATACCAATTAAGGAAATGTACAAGGCTTAGCTATAACTTGGATATCACTTGGATCAGCCATGAAGTGAACTTGCCTGTTCAGGAATCTGGTTGGATCCAACCCATATCAGCTCATTTGGACTGGAGATTATATCTCTGCAGTAGGGTGATGTGACATACCTTCAGGAACTGGTAGTAGCTGAACCCATGCTTACGATAGATTCTGAGTGAAAACATGAGCCACAAGGCTCCTTCCATAAATATGCTCAGGCCAAAGTGGAATTATGTTGCTCATGGGGTTTAGTTTAAAAAGCACTGCTGGACTTGAGTGTGACCATGGTACAGTCACTCTAATCTATTAAGGAAACAAATGATGACGGTTGTAAACCCTTAAGGATGAACAGAAATCCTCCTGACTTGCATCCACCTCTTCACTTTTTTAGGATGAGCAGAATTAAGAGTTAGAATTCTGTAGTTGAAGATACTACCTCTGACTGTGAGGAATTTCAAGACTTGCTTGACCAGCGCTCACCAGCAAACCTGTGAACACAAAATACTTATTCTGGATGAAAAAAAAACAGCCCAAGATGCTTCACTTGTCCAAGTGGCATAACTGGAGGGGTTTGAGAGGCAGTATAGCATAGGATGGATACTTTCCTTAATGAAAAAAATTCAGTGGGAAAGTAAGTGACTTGGAAACCTGCAGTAGTATAGTCCTGCTAGTATATGCATATGCTTACCTACAGATGGTGGATGATTCGCCTCTTACCTTAAACAAGCTGACGCCCCTGATTTTCATGTCCTTTTATTCTTAATCTGTCAGAATGGGGAAACTGGTGGATCAATTTTGGCAGTCCATGGTTCAAGTGAAAGTAACAGATGATGGCTGCTTCTTTCGGTGAAGATGAAAGCATACTGTCTTAGTTGTTTTTGTCTGGAATTTTGAAAAAAGTACATTGGTTTTGCACATCACGAATCATGTTTTTCAGATGAATAATTGCAACATAGATTTGAAAACCTGATCAAACCTTGTGGGACCTCTTCTCAACTTAGCTTATACACTTTCCCAAAAATTTGCAGTTTGTTGTAACATTTTCATAATTTTGTAAAAGAAAAAAATTTTGTTTTTTTCTGACTTGGTCCCACTTCTCCTGATGGTACACCACCTCATCCCATTGAAAAATGGATAAATAATTGTGTCTTAGTACATACACCTGACATTGTACTTTTTCTTGGACAAAAGTGTAAGGTACAGTCAATAATGCTTAACAGTACCTAGCAGACCCTGGCCTTTGTTTTGTATTATTTGTTGAGTCTAACTGACAATATTAAATTTATTTTATTGACAAGATTTCCATAAGTTGAGACTATATTGGAACTAAAATGTTACTTGAACCATGATTTTTGACCTGATAATTTCTACTTTTATTGAAGTACTATAAATGTTTACGTGATTACTTTTTCGTGAGTAATCTTCTTTTGAAACATTACATTTACCTACCTATTTTTATTATTGTACCCATTTGTACACTGCACCTGTTTCAGCATTTCAGAAAAGTACTCATGAATAACGGCACTACTTACACATTGTGTAACCTCTGCCAGGTTAGACCAAAATGTGAAAAATTTTGGAATCATTCAGTAGCCCTCAAAGCCTGTAGTCCTCGGTTTTTCATTTGACCTATTGTAAACCCGCCAGCTTTTTTTGCTTAACACACTTGAAAAAATGTGGCATATTGAGAAATGAAGCACGACAAAACACAGTGCCAGCATAAAGTTCTGGTGTAGAACATGGACTATTAGTAAGGGAGAACATGCAAGCCCCAGGAGTATACCCAGAACTGTACTGCAAAACCCCCACAGTCCTGCTTTTGAGAAAAGGAACTAGTACTGTGAGGGGGACCTGTTCAACTTGAATGAACTACCCAGAGGGCTAGGGGGATTAGGTAAGTCAGCCTGGGGGAAGCCAGAACAGAAACAGCAAAACTTAAAAAATGAATCTGCAAAAATGGAAAGATGGAGAGGTAGAACTAGTCATATAAGTACCTGATGGACAGTTCTGTATCATTCCTGTTAGGTAACCAGAAGGCCTTCTGCCACCTCCATACTGCATTCAGTGATGTGCTCTCTGAAACCTAGGCCGTACTCACCTCATCACAAATTCAATTCACAGTGGTCCTGGGAATAATGCTCTAGTGTTGTCATACCTTGGGTGACTAAGAGGCGATGAAAGATCACGCTAAAGAGATGCTCAACCAAGGAGCCCTAGGGGAATTGTATAGTCCATGGGTTTTATTATCCTGATCCCAAAAACAATTACATCTTGTGTGTTCTGTTACAGTTTTCATTATCTCAATATGATCTCAGATTTCAATGCTTACTCCACACCCTAAATTAACAGTTAACTGAGCATACAAACTACATTTCCATTCTAGACAGATTAAAGGGTATTGGCAAATTCAGAACACCTAGTTAAGACCTTAAATTAAGACTACCAATGTAAACGCCTGAGCAACAATTTTATTAACAGATTCAACTTTCCAGGCTGCATGAAGCTCTGACTACCTTCCATGAATTAATGAACCAAGTGTAGCCGCACCATGAATACACTCACTGGGCACTCCAGAGATTGTCTTGTTGAAATTATATGTGTTAATTCAAGCAATTTTATTAGTTTTAAAAAAATATATTACAAAATGCCAGTTTGCTATGATTTGGCAATATCAAACCCTAACGTTTGGTGGCTCTTTTGTATTTTTGTAGCTTGAGGTACTGAACTATCTAGAAGTAATTTGAAGGAAATTTCTCCTATTCTTCCATCTACACTGTTGTAAAGAGTCCTAATATTTTGTAGGTAAAGGTTCTATGCTTCTAGTACAATTCATTCATCTCAAGATTCTCAGCAGCTGAATTTATTAACTTTATCGTTACAGTTCCACTTTGGTGCTATGAGTACTACAAAAATGGAGGATGAGATATTAGTTCAAGCCTGCAATGACCTAAATAAGCATTTCAGATATGCTGCAAAATGACTTCGCAACCATGTTTGACATGGAAGAAAAGTGGACCTGGAAGATATAAACCACTACTTCACAGTTCATGCAGTCTCATGAAATAATATGTTTAATGCATATACATAAATAAATTTGCTTTGTCATAGTTGCAAACATGGATGCATACAATTACTGATACATTAAATACTGCAGATGTTTGAACTTATTTACTGATAGCATAATGATAGTTGCAAACCAAAAAAAATCCAAATTATACATTTATACCACACAGAATCCCAGAAATTACATGCATTTGACTGTAGGTTTGTGTGTACTGTAACAGACAAATTCATTCAACAGCATTACGTAACACACGCCTTCCAAATCCTTTTAATCAACATGCATCCATGGCTGCAGGGCTTTTCCCAGAACATATGCCCAGACAAAAATCTTTGTCCATGGCAGAACACAAGACAACTTTTCTCATACTCAAGCATGGTGAGAATCACTTTCCTGTCAACAGCTCTGAGAGCAGTATCTTCTATTGTGTGTGACAGTCTTTGAGCCTTCCTTTCTGACATCACCCTTGCAGGTGGATTTTGCTGTATTTTTACCAAAAATATTCTGTATCTAAATTCCTTTTTCAATCATTTTAGAGCAATGTGCACCTTTGTTTTCCCTTTCTGATTTTCAGTTAAACAGGCTATTCACCACAGAACAGTACACATCAGTCAGTGCCACGTCAGCATTACGTGGAATGATGTTCTTCATGTATTTCTCAAGAAAGGATGTTGTTAACAAAGAGTATAAACTGCAAGCACCTTTATCTAATTATTTCAAAAAGCTTTGAATATCATGTCATGTTTCCCATTATCTGTATTGGTGTGCTATCCCTTTTCAGAATATGCAACAATAGACAGAGAAACTGTGTATTTGTCACAGAGCATAGCATAAAGCATGTCTTCTTTAAGAATTTCCTCATTAGTGCTCCATAATTCCTTTCTCCTGAAACCCCCTCCCCCCAACACACACTAATCATCTACCTCAACTATCAAAACTGTTTTCCCACATCTACTGACAAAAGGCTTATTGGGGAAAAATACTTACCTTTCTCTTGCTTCAGGATTTTTTTAAATGTTTCTGGAATACAGTGTTGGCTTCTACCCCAGTTACCTTCTATAAACTGTGCTGGATTCTTGGCAGCGGTACACAGTTCATTCGAGGACAGCGCCGAGCTGGAAAAACAGCCACCGTCTCCCGCATACTTATAGGAATGGCAGAGGTCCAGCAGCCAGTGCTGATAGTATATCAGGAAGAAAATGATCCCAGAATAATTTACAGTAACCACCGGTGCCGGTTCCTTTTCGCTTGCTTCAAACCACCAATATATTTCTCTTTTTTTTATACTTTGATTCCCTCCCCGTGTCTACCCCTCCCCCATTTCCTCTGAATCAGTGCACTGCTCCTGTTCAACTTGAATGAACTACCCAGAGGGCTGCTTGTATCTGAGCAACCACCAAGTCACACACTGGATTATCATGTTGCATTTCAGTCTCTTTTGGTTAGCCTTCAACAGTGTTCCTAGCAGGAACTTTTATCATATTTATGTATAATAGTAAGAATAAAATAAAATGTAGCTTTTCCTGCATTCTCAAAACTCACCGAGAGCCTAAACCATCCTCCCACCATCCATAATCTGTTTTATACAGTACAGTAATACCTCGATAATTGCTATCAGCTATAAGTTTCACACAATGCCGTTATGTTAGCCCTTATGTTAGCAATTAATCATAATTTGCTATATTTTAAGAACTTTTAAAAAAATCAACTGATTATCTGTAGTTTAATATTTGTTATCCTCTTTTTTTTGCTGTTTTTTTATTTGCTGTTTATTTGCAGTTTCCAGCTCCATTATGCAGTATGCTGTATTAATGTACTCTGAAGTTAAATTGTTGCTCATATCAAATTCTGATATCAGAATGGGACCCAAGATGCATTTGAATACTTTTGGAAGGTACTGTGTATGGATGATTTTTAAACTTTTTTTGCTTAAACTAAATTGTACGGCATTCTTGTCACTATTTATCCAGCTGACTTTGTAAACTTTTCAGATAACACTTGTGATAGTTTAGATTCTATGTGCTACATATCCACATGTCTTGTTTGGTAGTTCTCCCACAGCTCCTAATAGTCAAAAATAGTCAAAGTACTCCCACCGGGGTTGATGTATAAATGGAAAACAAATGAATTCACTTCCCAAGGCCTGTAAAATATAGTGGAGATTAAGTTAATCAAAGTATCATGTGGTGAGAAGGAGGATAAATGGCAAAATAATAGTTAATGGCTTTCTTTCATGATGACCGCTTTTGCAAATGTTACATGCTAAAGAAAAGTCAAGTTTTTTTTAGTTTGCTTACACATTGCCGCTAAAGGTACTTGTTTAGCACTAAAGAAAAAAAATGTTGCCATATCATTATTTTTATTTTATGAGTTATACATGTTGAATGATGCAGACAAATTTATAACCAGTGAATATTGTGTGGAAAACAGAATCACACTGAGATTATGGTCTGTGCAGTACATAATCACTTAAACATCTAGAATTACACTGCAGAATGATTTATCTGGTAGACAGAACATCCAAATAAAGTTAAATGCTTAGAATTTTGTTATGCAAACTATATGAATTATATGGTGCACTGTAAACTCAAGTTTGTAAGTTCTCATTTTTTACCTTGCTGCTGCTGTTATTTCTAACACATTTACTTCTGTGCAGTCTGTATATAACAGTTTCTTATATTTGTATCATATTTGTATCTTACATTACATTTGACCCATCTTAGTTTCTGCTACCTTCTGCTACAGTGGAAAATAACAGGAGTTCAACAGCTCTTATTGTTATAACCATCTTGTCTCTGAGATATTGTCCTTTGTAGTCCTTCTAAGCTGAGACACCCCTTGAGCTTAAAGTAACTTCAAGGCTTTTCGTTATTGTTTTATTATTCTTTTATTTTTATGGCACCTGTATAGTTTAAAGCAGACACACTGTCTCTTGTGTCTCGTTTTCTTTGACATTTTTATGGGACCAGGATCAGAGATTGACTGTCCTAAATGTCTTAGCTTTGCTTCAATCCTTGCTTATGTGCTTTTCTGTTCTCCCATTGGTTGTCTAAAGAAGTGCTTGCACATCATATGACATGCTACTTAAACTTCTTAAAATCAACATATGATTCCTCCATATCCATGGCTGTTTTCTCAGTTACCTTGATTCTTCAACAAAACCTTACTTCCTACTGGATATGTGTTTTTCTATGGGTTGACTCTATATAAATCTAACATTGATTATGTACTGTTTTTCCTGAACAATAATTTAAATGATAAAAAGACTAGAATTTAATATATATCTATCAACAATGCAGCCATATAAACATGTCCTTTTATTAATTCAAACATGCAAGAAAAATATGATGTTGAATGCACTGTCATTTAAAATATATTTTGAACATGTGATTATAAGTAAAAAAATGCTTGGTTTAATAACATTTCAAAACACTTTCTGGAACCCTTTTGTGTGGATTTCTGGGAGCTTCTTTACTGTGATCCAGCAACAGTTAGCCTGCATGTTTGGTGAGCATCTTTCCATATATATTTTCTCCATGGCAGAAATGTCCTGATTGTCTTTCTCCACGTTCCTCATTCATGGCACTCAAGTTAGATGTAAAGAAATCCAAATGGAAATGTAACAGATGTATCTTAAGTGACATATTGCCCCCATGGCATTATGTTTCAGGCATATTTTCAACAAGTTCAAAGTAATTTTCAGACGTATTTCTGAAATACTTAACATACTATTTTTTTGAAAGCAAGCTAAGTTGCCTTTTCATTTTAATTCAATATTTCCTCAAACACAAAATCCTTCATTAATTCTTGGATTTGTGGTCTGCTTAAAGTATCATCTTTAACTTTGACTTCACAGAGAACAAAATTTACTCTTTAGGTCTTGAAAACCTTTACCATGTTTGTCCATTGCCTTCACAGATTATTCATCATTCACATAAAAACAATTTAGTAAAACTTATTTACATTAGCAGAAGGAAAACTTCAAGATCTCAGATTTTCTATTCATGTCTTGAGCAATTAACACTATATAAATGGAAAATTGATTTCACAAGTTCATCATATTCTATCAGAATATTTTTATGTTGCAACAATTTTTTTTCCAGTTACACTTGGATACCAGAGTATAAGTACATTTTTAGTTGGTGGTAGACTTTGAGTTTGGATTATGGTTTACAAAAAATTAAGAAAGGAAAGCAAATTGCACAGACACACATGAGAAGCCTATAGAAGAGGCCCATTACCTCTTTGGGTGAGACTGGGATGGGCAACCAACCCCTCTCAGCTCAGAAGCAGTAGGACAGTATGGAGCCATAAGCCCTGCAAATGACAGAGAAGGCCAGACTGGTTGTGGGTCCTCATACCCCACATGTTTTATAATTCAGGAATGGGATGGAGATGCCAGCCTGTCCTCTGAGCAAAGAGTATGGGCATGTGGTTACCTTGGGCCCCATGTACAGGATTGACACCTCAATGGCCTTGAACAGGAGTGGGATGAATAGCAGAGACAACAGGTATGTTGGATTAAGCCATCAGGAATCTTGGGCTGTGCTATGGATGTGTATTTTAAGGGATCTCTGATGCTGATGCTGCAGGAGATGCTAGTAATAATCAAGGTGAGCCTCTGATTTCTCAGGCCTTCTTCTGAAGCTGGGGCATGGTGACACAGGCTGGGAGAACTCATAACTCACAGCCCAAGGGGGCATCAGAGATGATGCTCTTAGCTGTTCAGGTTTCCCTTGCTTTGTCTGCTGTTCCCTCTTGTTTCTGGTCAGTCCCTCTTAGGGAGCGTCCAGGCCAGAAACCTTTGGAGGTGCTTCATTATTGTCACCTGTCCAGGCTGGCTGTCATCCAGAGAGCATGAAGCTGTTGCCTAAGTAGCGACCCATCCTGTTTAGTTGCCTCCCAGGGGAAATGGAGCAGCCACTGGAGGATGGCTTGAATGAGGAGGTGTTGGAGGTTATAGCTAACCTGGAGGTATGTCTTAGCTAGGACTATTGGATTTCCATCTGGTCTCTACTCCTGAGGGGTCAAGAAATGACCAGGGAATTCCTTCCTGGTCATTTATTTCCTTATCCCTGTCCAGCAGGATTCTGCATGCCTGGGACAGCTGGATAAGGAAATGGAAACAGAGGAAGTTGACCTCAACTGGGACAACTGGGGTCTGGTCCTAGTGGAGGTCCTTCTACTAGAAGGACAGAGGAAGTAGCCTGAGTGCTTTTCCCAACTTCAGGGGAAGCCAGCACCATACTCACAACCCCTGGGGGAACAATGCTGCCCCGGGATTTTGAAGCAGCCTTTAGGTGGGCAGTCTCTATGCAACTTCCCAGGCCACTGGATATTTGACTAGAAAGGGTGAAAGAATCCTGACCTCCCTCCAGCTCATTTTTGGATATCGTCTTTGACCCAGGTGGGCCTGGAGCTTAGGTGAGCTGGCAGTTGATACTACCCTAGCCTGGGTTGGGGTTAAACTAACGGACAGCGCCACATTTCCCACCACTGCCATGCCTCAGTAGGACAAATGGTCACCAGCTGCTGCCACTTAAGAGAAATGGACACCAGTATTTAAGGAAGCTGCTTTGAATACTGGGAAAAAGCAGATGTATGGAACCTGTTTTATTTCTTATTGTGAAATCTGTTGTCTGGTGCCTGTTTCTGGATCTGTAGCTGCCTCTGCCCTACACCAGGCCACACAATTCACAGTCACTTGCAACACTAAGTTAAACCTTGTTTTCATTTGTGGTTTTCTGGCCCTCTCTTTTAGTTCTTCATATTTCTGATCAGTTCATCTTTTTTTTTTATACTATCATCAACTCTTCTGGATTTTGATGCCTAAAATCATTCTCCTTCCTCTATCTGCTATTGCTCTGTCCTCCCAGATGGTCAGTTCTGATTTCTTCAATCTGTCCATTAATGGTGCCTCCAGTCTTTTATATTCTTTATCCTCTACTCTTAATTCTCTTTGATGTCTCCCATCCACCCTTCAGCCCATAGTCCTCTGATAATTTGTGCAGATCAAAACTTTGTGCAGCTGATTAAAGATAGCAGAAATCCAAAAGTTTCATGGACTTAACATTTTAGAAGGAGCTCCTTGGTTTTTTCCTTTCTGCCACAAAAAACAAACCTTTTTCATGAAAAACTATAGTTGGTGTCCAAAAATGCATTTGCACTTCAACATGTTTAACATCTTCTCTTCTTGCCTTTTAACCACCACCTTTTCCACTACCTTTATAACAGAAGTCTTTGTCTTATTCTCAAAGTGAAATCAATGCCACTGTTGGCAAATGCTTCACATGTTCCTTTGATTTCCGTAGTAAGATACTCAACAGGGCATTTTTCCTTACATTCCTATCTTTCTCCAAAACTGACAGGTCTAACCTCCATTTGCCATATTGACCCCATCTATGAAACTAGACTCACATTTGTCCAGAACTGCAGATCAGTCTTCTTCCTAGCTTTCCTTTTCAAAATCTTGAGCATGCTGCTTGCAACCAATTATCGACATTCCTGCCCAGAACGATCCATCTAGATGAGTATCAGTCTGGTTCCAAGAGAAGCCACTTTACCAAGACTGTGGTCCATGAAGTGCCATAGGCAATTCAGTCTGGAAGAGCTACTTCTTTTTTCTTTTGTCTTTATTTTTTGACCCTTTCACTGCATTTGACACAGTGAACATCATCATTCTCCTTACTTTGCTAGAACAAAATGGTATCAAGGGACTATTGCTGGAAAAAATGAGCAACAAGGTACTTTAGCATGGCAAAATCTCTACCCCCAGCATCTCTTAACAGGTGTTACACAAGATTTCTGCAATTCCCTCCTGTCTTGCCTAATTTAGAGAGTAAAATTTCTAATTGGGTGGTTTTCTAATTTCTTAATTAGTAAAAAAGATAAATGTATAGTAAAGATGATTATTTAAATCTTATTAGTGCATTATTATTACAAATGCAAGTGCATTATTTTACAAATGACTTTGTATTCCAGAACTTTTTTGGGCCTGTTCCTTCATTTGTACATGCAAATGGCCTCATTTAGATAAGCTTTGTTGGTAAATGGTAGGGTAGACTCTACTATTGTTGAATTCAGAGAGAAAACTGTGCGAAGACAATCCTTACTACTGCAAGTGTGTCTGAAATGACACAACCCAGGGAGCACCACAACATGCCTGCCCTTCAAACTTTAGAACACAATGAACACTGAGGGGGGTCAGTATCTCCTCTGTAATGCCCTGCAATAAGTGGACACTAACTAGTAACCCAAATGCACAATAGTAATGCATGATGGGAGAGCTGTAGTTCCAACTGCTGCTGCAACATATTAAAATAATTCTAAATAAAATGAAGACATTTTATTTCAAATAAATTTATGTAATTAAAAAAAATAAATAAAATATATTAAAATATGTAGTTCTTCCTCAATTTAGTGGTCCTTGATTTTACAGATTTTACTAACTGTAGCAGTATTCCACAAAAAAAGAAAAATAAAATGTGAAAACATGAATAGATCGTGTTGAGCCAGGAAACTGCAGCTTCAGTGACAAGATGAAGAGCCTTAAGACTGCCAACAAACCTTGTCAGCAGACACTCATCCACAATAAGTGACACTGTCTATATTGAACTGCATGTGTACTAAAGGTTTGTTGCTTGACTCCACTTAACAAGATTAACAGCACAGCACCCTCGCATTGTGTGGAATCTGTCTAGTTGGCACCACAGCCTCCTGCATAGATGGAATGCAGGAAGATGCTCCAGGGGTTTGATAATTAGATGGCAATTTGTGACTTGGGTGGTGGACCAGTCAGACATGTAGTCAGAGGGGTCTTCTTAATTATAGATGTGCCGGGAAATGGATCTTTTCCAGAATCTTTTTTGTGGGTTCTGTTTGCCACATGTTTAGGGTCATGATTCTGCTCATCACTGGAAGCCACTTGTTGGTTTTGGACAAAGAGTACCTGTGATGGTACACATTGTTGCATTCAGTTTTATGCCAACAAGCTTTTTGTGAGATGATCATACTCATACTGGGGTATAATATTCTCCTGTACAGTAGGAAAAGGCAAGTGCAATTTTTCAAAGAGTCTGGGCTCCTGTTCCCTTTGGTGATCCAGTCAGTTTCCTTAACAAGTTGTTTCGAGTATTTATCTTGAATTCTGTTTTCTGAAAATGGATTCTTAAGATCAAGAGCCTTTAGAGAGTCATGCCCAAATATGCTGGATTAAGGCAACGCTTTATACATTTGCTAACAGGCATGATGTTTAATTCCTCTTTGGCCTGGATGTTGTATGGATGGAACACACTTGAAACAGTTTTTGTGGTGCTTGGGTGTAGGTGCCATTTCCTGCAATAACCTGACATGATTTTTATGTCAGTGTTCAAGGCCTGTTGATTTACTCTGATACCCCTTAGAGATATTACTGGCATAAATTAACTTTCTAGACTGAGTCAGTAGGCCATTCGTGTAGATGTTAAACAAGACTATTAGAGCACTGAGCCTTGTGGTGGCCCATTGGTCTGCCACCTCCATGAACTGCTCATATCTCCTATGTGTACATGAAATCATTTGTTTAAAAGTAACATGCTAGCAATTTTCATCACCCAGCGCTAACACCTGTTCACAGGTGCTGCACCCATGTCAATAACTTACCTGTTCAACCTGCAAGATGTTTTCTGTCACTGAATTTAACCAATGCAGGACCAGTCTTTCAGAGAACTTAGAGCATATAGAGAGTAGAAAAATTAACCAATAACGTGCTGGTTTGTTGAAGTCCTTTGTTGGTTTTGGGATGATAATAATCTTTGCTTATTGCCCAAATCATGGTGTTCGTTTTTCAATAGGTCTCTTCAGAACAACTATGTTAGTCATGACCGCACTTGTAGTCTAAGGTCTTTCAGGAACTCTGGTAATACACTGTCATACCCTGCAGCAGTTGTGAGTTTTATGTTGCCCAGTATGTTTATCAGTTTCTCAAATGAAAAGGTAGGTGGATTTGTTTCCTCTGGTTCAGAGTGTACCTACTGGCCCCACTGGTTGTTTACCTCATGCCTGTACTGTTTCTCCAGTTTTGATTTACAAGGAGAGATATAAATATTTAAATAATATAGTTTTTTGAAAAAAATAATTTCATTAATGCATAAAAATAATTAAGCTGCATCTGTTCCTTGTTCACTGCTTTTTACATATAATTAAGTGTATTGTATGTATGTATCTTTCAGTTACAGTACTATTTCATTTTATAAAGCACATGTTCATTATGCATGACATTAGGTTACTTTTTTACTATGGTACGTAGTGCAGTACTATACAGCGACATAGTAAAATATGTTACAACTTTTGATTTTCCAGACTTTTGCCAGATCCAGGCAACCCCACCCCATATAGTCTGGATAGTTGAGGATGCAGAATAAATTAAAATATATTATAAAAAGTACTCTACCAAAACATAAGAATAAACCAGGCTAAGGATTTTAGTGTAAAATGGGGAAACCCATCATTCCTGGTAATAATATGCCAAAAAGCCCCTTTGTTTACTACCCCTAAGCTTCCAGTGTGGGGCACCACTTACATTGTCCTAAAGCCAGCCCTGTATGCATAGTATGACCACGGCCATATTTTAAAAAAATCTGTGCTTCAATTATCATGGGCTCTGATAATCTAAGTCCTCTGTCTGTTTTGTGATGCATTTTTGTTGTCACTTTGGACAAAAGTGTCAAATACAAATACATACATTAAAATGTAATATGTTGTTTACATTTTAATTACTGTTAATCTCCCAGAATGTACTTCTGTATCTTATGATTGGTAAGTGTTCCATTATATTGTACTTACCCTTAAAAAAAGGCACTAGAAGGTTTTGATGTAAAGGAGCTAAGCAAGGGGTCAAAGGAAATATATTAACACCAAGGTTCTTTGTGGGAGCTTTGGATGCATGCAAACAAATGGCTTTTACTGTTTCTAGTCATAACAGTTCACTGTCAAATGAATACCTTGGAAACTTTGTTTGACCAAATCAGTGGCATTATTTCACCAAGCTGGATCCTGTTAACGTTGAACTAAAGAAGTTCTTGTCCTCCTTTTTGACTTAAGAACAAACTTACTGACTTAACCAACATAGTAAACACCTTTCAAATCTGACCAAAGAACCTGAGTACAATATGATAGCATTGTATTTAGCTGAATCAGTAGCTTCCCAGAAGTAAAAAGCATAAATGTACCAGTGCAACGATGATGAGCTGCAAACAATCTGAAAATTTTGGGCTTAACTGACAAAGGTGGACAAATTATCGCACTTGAACATCTAATGCAGAGAAAGCTGGGATTCTGAGTGGGTCTGGTAGCCAGATCTTCTCCAGTTGAGATGGATCAAGATTACAGATATCCTGCTGGTGTGCCTGAACTCTCCCTTTGAGAAATCTACTGTTTTGTTTTCTTTTCATTAAAAAATGAAAGCCATTTCAGTACTAGGAGAAACCAATCTCTACTCAATATAGAGCATTGAAAACTTGGCCACCTCTACTTTTTTCCTTTAGCTTCAGCAGAAGTGGCAGTGCCATTTTAATTAATAGCAATATCCCTTTTACTTCAAATTCATTCACAAAATTTTGTTTTTATTCATGCACATTTACTCATTAAATCTGTTAGGATGCAAGCTCACTGGAATATTTTTAATAAACAATTTAAAAGATCTTTAAGAAAAAGTTTGACTTGTCCCCCTCTATATGCTTCTGTTAATCTTTAACCCAAGTCCTGTTTTTGACAAACACATGGGACATAAATTCTTATAAGCTATACATTTTTTTGACAGGGGGCAGCAAGATGGCTCAGTGGGTAGTGCTGTTACCTCACAACCTCTGGACTGATAGGAGAAGAGTTTGAGTTTAGCACACAGGTACTTCTTGCCCCAGGTTAGGCTTTTGCATAGTTAGCCCCCAATACACACATTAGTGACATGGGCCTCTAGGCAGTTTCCAGCTGATTTGTGAAGATTAAGCCTAACTAGCCACTTCATGCACACACATACACCCACATTTGCAGTGCTATACACATTACTTGCTAAGTTGCACAATGCAATACAGAGCATCACAGATGTTAGTGACAAAATAAATGTGTTCAGCAGCACTTAACAACTCTAAACCTAATACAGTTTGGTCAAATGTAGTATAATTTCTTTTTAACTTTCTGATGCAGACAGTCCTGGGTAAATCAGCTAGTGTTTTATAAAAGTTAACATGCAGGATAACTTGAATGAACTTTGAACGGTGAAGTCACCCCCTAGAAAGTTCTTAAATACTGCAACATGACCACCCATGCTAAGTATTGTAACATATTTTATGTATTTGCATTTTGTGGGGAGGACATATGTTTCTTTAATATATGCATGTATGTGTATGTAATTGTTACCCAACTCTATTCTGTTTCGTTCTGCTTTCTGTAGAAAAAATGTTGAAGTCTATGAAGTGCATAGATATTTACTATAAATGGATAATCAATGGTAAAAATATTTTCATTCATTCATGTTCTTTAAATGCTTGTCCTTGTAAGGGTCATGAGGTCCTGAGCCTATCCCAGAATCACTGGGCACTAAGCTCGGAGGGACAAACTTTGGATGGGACACTGACATACTGTTCCTGAGAAAAATGACATATTTCGCATGAAGCGAAGCTTCACAAATAATGTTTTTTTTTTAATTTTTCAGCTAAATCAGGTGAAGTAAGTGCTTTTTAAAAAGATCTTATCAAACAGCTTTTTAAGTAGCCTTGCAGCCTGCCTCATAATTTTCCATACTCTGATGTCTAAAGTGCCCCATCTCCTTATAATATTTACAACCAAAATATTTGTGATAACCAAAATATTTAAACATGCAAATCAAGGCCAATTTACTCTGGATACTGCTGTGAAATACATAAAGCATTATACTAACAACAGCAATCAACAGGCTGTTTCCAAAGCAACTTGTTTTCCTCTCTTGATACGATCTCTTTCAGTATTTATTTCATTCTACTCAGAAATTTCTGATCCGGTTTAATAATCAGTACATTGATCATCATATACAGCATGGACTACAACTGGTATCAGTGTTAAAAACAAATGCATATGATTTAGGCAATTTTTACTCTGATTTTCATTTAAACATAATGAGTTATTTGACAGTCACAATTTAAGATTTATCCTTTAAGACACTTAAGGGTATTCTTGATTTATTAATTAAATATTAAATTATTGATTAATCATAGAATTTTTTGAATATAGAAAATAATGCAGTACATCAGTCCACTGCCATCTCTGTTCCATCACAGTTAGTCATAGGCCTCTGATAAAAAACCAAGTCCCCCTATACTTAAGATATGATGACCATATGATATTAGTGAACTGTTCAGTTTTGTCAGGTTGACAACAACTCCCATTTAATATGTAGAAGACGATAAACTGAAATGCTTCTGTGGAAAAATATTTACAAAAAGTAACAGATTTCAAAACCACCAAACAATACAGCCATAAGTAAAAAAAATGGCAATACACATGTTGTGACGCCGTTGGCAGGAAGCAGACGTGTGCAGGCGCGAGTTAGTCGTTCAGGTTTATTGTCCAGGGAAGTTCCAGAATCGTGATCAGTACACAGGCAAGGGTCAGGTCCAGAAGTCAACGGAGTACAAGAAATGGTCGGGCTAGATCAAAGGTCAGGGACAGGCAAGGGTCGATTACCGGAAAGGCTAATGGGAGAACTGCTCAGTAGTAACACAGGCAATACTTTGCACCAGCATGTTGGACTACACAGGTTTTATACCTTGTTCGGGGAAACGAGGAGCAGGTGCTGGCAATTGTGGGGCTGGGCAGAACAGCAGGCAGAGCAGGGGGCGTGACACATGTGTACTGCACCAGTGAGCTACTGCGATGGTTTTGTAAAATACCTTTTCATATTCATTTTTTTAAGTTGCCTAATTACAACATAAATAACCTAAAGATAATGGACTGCTTTTATGACATGTTCTTAAAAATGCTCCCTGGAATGCATTTGTAATCACCACAATAATTATCTTCTATTTTCTGGTTTCATTGTTTGTTTGTAATTGGCTTGTCTTACTGTTTGGCAGTACAAGAATTCAGACTTTGGCAAGCAAACTTCTAATAAAGACACATGTGCAAAACATTGTTCAGCTACTGCCAAAAGATTCTGTTTGGCACAGTCACATTATTTATATGATTACTGTCCACTTTCCAGTATTTTCAGGACACAGTGTACTCAAATCTTTGTTGAAGTCAAGTTTATCTAAGTGGTCTCTCATAGTGCTTTGATTGATCTAATTTCTGGTAAATTCTGCAATGGTGTTTTAAGATACTATAGTTTATTACAAACCTTGGCTTGAAATTCATGTATAATTTTAATCCTATCAATATTTCTCTGTATTCCTGATTTTTTTAATTCTTAAGATTTTTTAAAAAATAAAATTTCTCTGTTTATACTCATATAAACATTATTTTTACACTTATCACACTTTATTTCTATGATGACTGGTGAGGTATTTAGTATTTTATTAATTAAAAATTTGCATATTCTTTCATTTTTAGCACATGCAGGGCTGAGCAGTTGATTTGTGGACTTCAGTGAAGGTGCCATCATCAGAGCAGAGAAAGTGAGGAAGGGAATACTTTAAACTAGGCTTTTTCTAAACATATTCATTCCATCTTTGTTCAGGGTGCAGCAACAAAACTATGTTGCTCTTTGCAGTAATTGTCCTTAACAGACTGGGTTTCTATCTGTCCCCTGGGTCTAAGATTACACTGGGAACTCTGAATTGAATATGGTTCATTTACTCTTATTTAAAATATTACTGCCATAACATACAGTGAATAACTTTATTTCTAAAATGAAAAAAATGCTACTGACATTTAGCAGTTGGCAGTTGGTTCACAGTTGCCTTTTCATATTATGTAAATCATTTACAGAGCTATTCATTTTGAAGTTATTTATGTTTCAATGTGATCTTTATCCATCATATCACTATATTTAAAATTTTGACTTCAGAAATATCAGTTTGCATCTTTCTTCCTTTTTTCACAGGGGCTTTATTTGATTTTAATTTAATTAGTTTGTTTTTCTCCCCAGTATAGACATGACACTCCATGTGTTCTCAGTTAAAATAATTATTCCACTAGTTTAAAACAGCAATGCTTAAATTGTGTGTTGGAGTGATTCACTGACCCATGATGTCTTCTCCAGGCTTGTTTTCTCACCTTTCACACAGATGCATATAGTCTCACAAAACTCAACTAAATATCTAAAATTCACAAATACTTAAAATTTACAAAATGCTTTCTCACTTGAAATGTGCATAATCAATACATATTTCTTTCAGTAAATATTTCAACTTTATGCCATTTAACAAGTCTAACCTATCGTTAAAGCACAGTTTTATTTAATTTATGTGCCATTAAGTCCATACTCTTCTAATTATGAAGGCACATATGGTATATGCCTGCTTGGTCTATGGGTGTAATTGAACAATTTGTAAAAGATGGTTTCCTGAACAAATAAACATTCTGATGTTTGCAGTCAAAAGCAGTGGTCTTGAACTTGCAGAGCTGTGCAATAACTGCTATAGGATGTTTAATGTCTGTCTGCATTACATACAGCAAATTCATAATATAGATGCAGAAGTTTGCCTCTTAGACTTGAAATATCATGCTGTTCCATGTAGTACCTTTGCAGTTGTTTCTCATATGGAGGTATTTTGAATCGATTCAAGAATGTCGTTATAACTACAATGTAACTGCAAGACTATCTGCAGGAATACAGTGGCACCTACACCATATTCATGGTTGAATAGGTTATGCTGCTCTCCTGTTCCACATAACTGAAAAAACGTGTTTTGCCTTTTAAGGCCTGCTGTGCAACAAATTGACCATAGTGTCTACATACAATGTGAAGCTCTGCCCTATTGAAGTGAAAGAAGCCAAAATACAATCAGCTAATTCTGAGTCCCCATTTTAGTGACCACTGCATTGCTTTAAATAGCACTGTTGCAACTCTTGTTACGGTGACAGTTGGATATGATTTTGTTCCCATTGTTTCTCAGCTGAGGTCCTATTCCTGTCAGGTGGCAGACACTTGAGTGCTCCTGAGAATATCAAGCAAGTATGAAAACTCACTATTGCCTTGTTTTCCAGGTTACAATCATAATGGGCATAATGGAATATAGTCTTAGTTATCCTTATCTGGTGCCACCCATAGTGAAGCATAAGGCTGTGCATTTCTGCCAGTGGTCTCCTGATGATTTTTCAAAACTAAATGACATCATGGAATTCTGATTTGAACCACAAAGATTCAAAAAGAACTGTGATGTAATTGTTTTGTCTAATACCCCAGAAAGCCAGACATGTAACATTTTGTTAAAATAATGTCCATGTGCACGTAGTTTCCATATGCGAATGGTGGGTATTGGACATTTTTGCAAAGCCCTTGCGTAAGTATAAGTACTAAATTTAAAAGTCTTCGTCTAAGAATACATAATGCACACTTAAGTTGCTTTCAAACAAACCCAAGTAAGAATGACATGAGTTTCTTTTTGCCAGTGCTGGCTTTTTGATTTAATAGAGGTTTTCTGAGTTATATATTGTGTTACAGAAACACAGTAAATGAAAAAACGTAAATGTTTGCATATTTGGAATTTGCTACCTGTGCTCTCTTTGCTTTTTCTTGGGTCTCTGACTGGCTTTAATATCTGTCAAAAGGCAATATTGCATTAGAGTGCATACAAGATGAAGCATTGCCTATTTATAACTCTTCCATGTTAATTAATCTGTTATATCTGCTTAGCAATTATTTTCTTCTTCACCTGTAACCGGTACAGTCCTATCAGCATTAGCTATGGCAAACAGGAACAAGGAAGCACAACCGAGAGGTCAAACTCATTTCTTAACAATATGACAATGTGTTTGCCCAGTTTTTACAGTTTGGGTGGTAGTAACTAACGTGCATATGATGTTTGACCAACACATTTAAAGTGAACTTAACCCATGTAAGCAATCCTCAACACTGAACAATATTTATCACAACAGTGATGATTTGCATCACTGTGAATATCAACTGTAGAAAAATTTTGTACAGTTAATGCCTTGCAACCTGTACTTCCTGGATAGGCTCCAGACCATGGCAACACAGACCTGGACAAATGAAAAGTGAACAAGTGAGTGAATATTGTTGGTCAGAAGTATTTTTGTTTACTTATAACGGCTAGTGTTGCAAGAGAACATTCAATGTAATTATGAAATTAAGTTCTAGAGTATTGGAAAATGTTAACTAATCTGTATTAATATAAATAAAGTAATGTAAAGTGGCATATAAAGTATAAGTTATTCATTTCATTTTGGCAAATTATCTATTTCCATCTCCTTTAAAAGTAGGTCATGTTTGACTACTTTGTGACAATTATGATGTCAAAACAAATGTCTGAGTACTACTTCTGACTGAAGTAACCAACTCTGTGTACGTTGTACCTTCAATGTCCACATCAGTATTAGCAATGGGAGTATTACTTAAATTGCTAAGTTAGACAACACTTACCTGGCTGCAGTTTACACACTCTATATATCTTGTTCAGATCAATGTTTCCTACTAATTCTGATGCCTTGAATGAACCATTTCCTAGATAGACAATTATTTAAAAAGCTAGACAGACTAAGTAAAACAAGTTTGTAGATTGTGAAAAATGAAATTTTACCTTAATTTGGATTTTGAGCATCTAAATTGACTGGATATTTGGAGAGTGTCTGAATTTTCCTATTATGGGACAGTCAGCGTGGCAGTTGGGGATTATGACTGGTTCTTGGTCTCAATTCTGCTCATGCCAGTGTTTTGGTCTTTCAGCAATGCATTTACACTGAACTGCTCCAATATAAATACTTTTTTTGCCACTTTCATTGACCACTCGTCCCATGTGTGACTGGTGCCTCACAGCAGCTGGACTTTTGCTTCAGTTATGGCTCAGTTTGTGTTAGGTTAGCATATTCTCCCTATGTTTGCATGAGTTTTCCTCCAGTTACCAACAGTCTAAAGACATATATGTCAGATTTAACCAGTGACACTAAGTTTCCCTTAGTATGTGAATGTGTGAATGAATATGTGTTTTCAATTGCACTGCAATGGACTAACGTTCCAATCGAATGTACCCTACTTTGTACCCTAGGCTACAGTTCATTGCAACCCTGGAGACTTGGTTATGAATAGTGAATGAGTTATAATACCCTCCAGACTGTTATATTTAATATTTAATTTATGTATTTATTTTATTAGTATAATCCATCCATCCATCCATCCATCCATCCATCCATCCATCCATCCATCCATCCATCCATCCATCCATCCATTATCCTTAACTACATGTCCCAGTCAGGGCTGCAGCAGGCTGGAGCCTATCATGAAAGCACTATTCGTGATACTACCCTATAATATCCATGCAGCAACTGCCCAACTAAATCATTTCAGCATTGTACAATATTTTTGCACAACATGCCCATCATGTTGCAGAATCTATGCCCTGACTAATTCATTCTGTTCTAAATGACAAAAGAGGAGTAATATGCTACTAAATAGGTGTACCTAATAAACTGGAAACTTAGTGTGTGTGTGTGTGTGTGTGTGTGTGTGTGTGTGTGTGTGTGTGTGTGTGTTTGTATGGGTTAAAACTATTTTTCAGCAGCTAAGATTGCAAAACAGTGGTACTTACTGTTCATGATCCAAATCTGTCAAACTGGTACTGTTTCAGAATTCTTGTTTCTGAAAAGATTTCAGTATTTCCCCCAAAAAATCAGTATCAGTTAAAAGTCTGTTACTTGACAGTTCATAAGTCAGAGGAGCAAGACTTTAAGTAGCAAAGCTGTTTTAATAAATTACGTTTTTCTTGATTCCAAATTGGAAATTCTGCAACAGAAGACTAGATAAAACTCAAAAACCCTATAGCTATAACTGAAAGTTCCTCAACTGGTTTTTCCAAAATTCTAGGATGACAGCCTGTGGCAGGGACATCAACATTATTTTTAAGAATAGCATATATTTTTGCTGAAGAAATTAGGCTTTCTTTTTGCTTTCTGAATTACTTTGGTTGTTCTTGAGTTAATGCTGTCACTATTGCACTTGCAGACCTCTAGGATAATAGTTTTATGGCAGAATTCAGTAACTTCCATTTATAGCAACCAAACAGATCTTAGATGGTCAGATGCTAACACGCAGTGGCTTCTCCAGTCCAACAACATTGCTATGTTTTCATTTTTTTTCACCCTTTGCTTTTTCTCTACTTAAATTCTCACAGAACCAACTATGTAAACCTGTCAGACATGTCCTACTCACAGGAAGAGCTCCTGGCCATCTGCTTAAGAAGTGGGAATTTCTGTCTTGGCTTGCCACTCTCATCACAACTCTGTGAGTTCACGATTACGCATCCTGGAACCACGGAACTGTTCCATGGTGATGAAATCCACCCAAGGAGGCCACACAAGCCATGCAAGAGAAGACAGAAAGTGAGCAAGGATGAATGTGAGACTGAGGAGGCAACACTGCAAGGCAGTACTCCAAACTCTTCCTGGCCAACGTCCACTCACTGGATAATAAAATGGAGCTGCTTAGGCTGAGGTGTTCCACTTTGTGTGAAATGCAGGACTGCTGTGTTCTTGTCCTCATAGAAATGTGGCTACACAATAACATCTACAAGTCAGTGATTGAATTGGAGGAATGTCTTACATTCTGAGTGGACAGAAACAATGTGACAGGGGAATCCCAAGGAGACAGTTTGTGTATTTTTATTAACACATCTTGGTGCACAAATGCTTCTCTTGTTTCTTTTCACTGTTTGCTGGTGGTTGAATTTTGAATACTTAAATGCCATCCCCACTGAGGAAATTTATCATTGTGTTTGTTTGCACTGGGTATATTCCACCATGCACCAACACCAAGGATGCTCACAGCAAAATTCATGGCACCATAAGCCTGCAGGAGAACATGCATCCTGATGGTCTTTTTATTTTTACCAGTGATTTTTATCCAGGCTAATTTAAAAATAGTCCTTACTACATTCCATCAGCATGTCCATTGTCCTACCAGAGGTATGAAGTGTGAACATTCTGGACCTTGTTTACCCAAGCATACAAGGTCCTGTCTCTCCCCAACCTAGGACAGTCTGATCACAACTTCCTGCCCTTGGTGCCCCTTTACAAGCCATTTCTGAAAGCAAATTAAACACGACCAGAGTGGAGCAACTGAAGTGTTTGCAGGACTGTTCTAATCACACAGGCATGTTCAAATCTGCTGCTACTTACAGTGACTGCCCAAACTTGGAGGAATACACATCATCTGTCCCTGACCACATTACCAAGTGGTGTGTGGCTGATGATCTGACCACAAAGTCTGTCCCCATCCAACCACATCAGAAGACTTAGCTTAACATTGAGGTTTGTGCTGAAAGCCTGCAATGCTGCTTTTAAATCTAGAGACAGAATGATGCTGAAAGTAACCAGGGCCAATCTCACCAAAGGCATAAGGAATACCAAGGCAGCCAACTCCCAGAGGATCCAGGACATTTTGTGGAGGAATATGTTGCAAGGCATACAGACCGTCACCGACTACAAGAGTATCAATGTTGACAGTGGGAATGTGCCCCTGCTGAACGAGTTGAATGACTTCAACACTCGGTTTGAGGCTCTCAACACAGCTCCAACTATGAAAGTAGCACCTCCTCTAGGTACTGTCTCTAGCTGACATGAGGAGGACTCTTGCAAGATTCTACATACAGAAAGCTACATCACCAGATAGTATCCCCAGCCAAGTATTAAAGCATTGCACTAGTGAACTGGTCAGAGGTCTTCACTGACCTCCTAACATCCTGTAGCACAGAATGTTCAAATCCACCATCATCACCCCAATCTCTAAGAAATCACTTGTGTCGTGCCTCAGTGACTCCTGCCCTATTACACTCTCCCATCATGAACTGTTTCAAGAGAATAGTCATGTCTCACATTAAGGCTTGCATCCATCTTTCCACATTAGACCTGCCCCAGTACAATTAGCACCCCAACAGATCCACTGAGGATATCATTGAAAGGCGCAGTATTCTTGGCCCTAACCCACCTAGAAGGTAAAGACTTGTGTCAAAATGGTGTTCCTCACTGGGTCTGAACACTCCCCTGTGAAACTGGATCCTGGATTTCCTGACCAACAGGCCACAAGCTGTGAGGATCCATGGCAACACCTTCCACACCACCATCCTGAACACTGGTGCGCCGCAATGCTGTGTGCTCAGCCCACTGCTGTTTACCCTTGTAACCCACAACTGTGTTGCCAAATTCAACAGTAATCACATCATCAAGTATGTTGACAAAGCCACAGTTGTGGGCTTCATCTCCAGCAACAATGAGTTGGCCTACAGAGAGGAAGTGGAGCAGACTGTAGCCTGGTGCAAGAAGAATAATCTGTCTCTCAATGTCAACAAGACTAAGAAGATGATTGTTGACTTCAGAAGACCTTGGATATCAAGCTACAACAAGCAGTGCATGAAGAGAGTTCACAAAATCACCATGCACCCTTCCCCTCTATTTATTGATGTATCTATACACTGAATTTATCTTTTATATATACAGATTTTTTAACCTTTAATCTATCTCTATTTGTATTATCTTTTTACTATTCATTCTCTAAATTTTCTTTCCCCCGATTGGTGCACAGTGGATCCGAGCCTCCTCATTTCATGCTCTCTTGGTCTGCCTATCGTATGACAATACAAGATTGTTTTTTCTTGGTTCTTATAATTTTCATTGACTTCAACATTTACTCTACATAAATGTGGAATCATATAGGCTAAAACCATTTATTTCCCAAAGTTTATTATGATCACTCTGCAGGCAGTGAGTCCAACTCACTAACATAGTCACACAATGTGGGTAATACCCAGGGTGTCACTATACAGTCTCTGTAAAGCAAAAAATGTCAGTACAACCCTTTAAACAGTTTTGATATCTGACTACCATCTGCTAATATAGGAGAAAGCAAAAATATTCAGACACTTACACTCCTCTTGGAGTTGACTGACACTTAAACAGCCCCCTTCTAATTCTAGTTTACTAAGGTGCTCCATGCCTCTACACTATTGTACAGTACTGTGGAGAAACTTACAAGAACTTCCTCAAAAAATGGTGTGTTCCATGGTTTAGTGAAACAATGAAATTGCTTAAATTAGAATGTTGCAAAGTGCAGTGCACGTGCTAGGAAATCCTTAATTGCTGTTTAGTTGAATTCAGGTAGTGGGAACTACTTATGTTGTTATTCATGGCAAGGGAGAGTATGGAAATGATTTACCATGGGCTTTTTCAACATTTTAAGAGCAAACTCCATACATTGTTACCCAGGTTTGGACCTATGCTTGAATGCATAACTGACACATTGTAAGCATCAGTGTTTCCTGTTATGCCACTTTGCCCTTGCTTAAGTGTAGATATATATAGAATTACATGTATTTTAAAGTGCAAGTAATGTCTGTCATTTGATATAAGGAAGCTTTGTTTGCTGCCTGGTCCCCTCTTACTTTAAATCAGTCATGAACGACAATAACATGTTTCTGTTTTCAAACAAACTCTACTGACATAGGACCCAAAACTGCAGTTTCCTTACTGACCCCCACCATCCTCACCATAAATAGTAATGTTACTTGAATATTATGATTTCAAATCATATGAAAACATACAATGCTAAATTCAGTAAAACATTCCTACTTCTACAACTTCTGGGCAAATATCCCACCCGTAGCACTGTCTGACAAGTCTTGTTAAGTAGAGTCTGGATGCTACTTCATTGCTTTTCACACAATCACACACTAAGAGCAATGGAGAATTACCAGTCAAAATGAAATGCATGTGAACATGAGGAGAATATACAAACTGCACAAACTGAATTAGAATCGAACCTGTACCCGAATAGCCCAGGTGCTGTGAGGTAGCAGTATTGTTCACTTGGTCACACTAGTCCAAAACACTAGAGGTACTTTTCATTCCCTGGAATCCATATCCTCTTAGATATTAAAATCCACAATTAGCAAATTCATTAGGCCTATACATAATATAATTAACACATCCCTGTGTTCAAGGATGGTTCTACAGTCGTTTAAAATAGCATCTCCAAAACCAATGTTCTT
The DNA here is from genome assembly GCA_900497675.1 of Arapaima gigas. Taxonomy (NCBI): domain Eukaryota; kingdom Metazoa; phylum Chordata; class Actinopteri; order Osteoglossiformes; family Osteoglossidae; genus Arapaima; species Arapaima gigas. The sequence continues at coordinate 211,326 of UFQX01000262.1, read as the reverse complement.
AGACCTATATCAAATCTCCCTTTGTCTTTAAAATCCTGCTGATTTGATGTTTTATAAAAACTACATTTATATTTAACTATTTGTACGAAAAATTTCAATCTGTTTTTTTGTCCATGTAGTAGTACTGAAAATGCGTTGATAAAAGTCAAAATAATCCACTCCTGTCTTCAAAAGCAGATCATCCTACAATTCTCATCCTCTTAGATCTGGGTGCAGTCTTTGTCAGCACAGATCACATAATTCTTTTACCCAAGGTGGAGAGAAGCTTATGCCTCTCATTGTTAATCTTTGCAATTATTTACTAAATGATGCTAAAAATGCCTACCAGGAATCAGTCCTTGAATCCAGGCTGAAAACTCATTAAGTTAAATTGAATTCAGGTAACTTCTCAGGTAGACTATTGCTCCACTCTCTGCTTCTCTCCTCTCATGTCTTTACTTTTTTGAATATCATCCTGTGTTTTCTTCCTCACTGTCCTGGAGTCCCACAACACACCTCTGATTTCATCAACTGAGTCACCTGGGAACAAATGGAAATGTTTAGAACTATTGCAAAGAATATAGACACAACTCAGATTCAACTCATGCAAGAGCAAGATAGCATATATCAGCAGCCAAAGTACTCCACATACCTGTGGTACCTGCCACAGTATGTGCCATAGCTCCAAATTAAAAAAAAACAAACAAACGCATAAACCAGATTAGTGTATTCCCATGCCTCCTCAAAGAACTATGCTGAACCATTTTTACTCAATGTGGACAAACTGGACAAACTGTTCCTCCTGAATGTGAGGCTCAGCTATCAGGCAGAGTCTCCAGCACCCTGGCATAAGCTGTATGACAAAGTACGAGGAGTGTAATCCCACAGTCCCTCAGTTTACCAATCCAGAGGTAAGGAGGCGAAAGTAGAAAGAGTATAAAATAATTAATATACAATAGTTATATTTAATAGTTCATATACAGTATCTGGATTTATTACAGAAAAAGTGTATTGTCTGTGTGGTGTACAGAATGGAAGACATAAGTAATAAATAAAATACCTGTTGTGGAAGTTAAATTTCTGTTGCTGTTGAACTGAATACAACATCTGTTTTATGAAATTAATAGGATAGAAATCCTTGTAGTGGTTTTGCATTGTCCAGGACTGCATTGTATGAGTGAAGGGTGTATAATAGTATTAGTATCTACAGTTCTCCAAACATCATCTAAAATGCACTTCTAGAACAGCAAGTGAAAACGTTTTTTAAACATCTTTTATAGAATTACAGTAACTGACACCTTCACAGTATTTTACCTTCAGCGCATTAAGGAATTATTTCTGAGAAAATGTTAAGTGATCTACATCTCATTTTAAACTATGCTGTTGAAGAAACTCCTATTTTTTTGTCAAATTCCCAGAATTGTTCTGAAGCAGTACTATCAGGTTCAGTATTTAGCAGTGTAGTGCAGGACCATGTTTACACTAATTATCACTTATTTACAAAATACTTATATATAGTTTTGTTTTTTGTGGTGGGTTTAAATGAAAGCATTAGGCAATAGGGAATTCTTGGAACCGAACCATGTTCAAATAGGATAATGGTTTTTTTATTTTTATTGAATGGATGTCAAGCTGTTTTTATCATTGGCTTCCTAACACATGTTTTGTGCATGTGGTAGTTGGGGATCAGTTTGATTAATTGTGATTTGTGTTGCATAGTGCTCATTTTCACACCCCAGCAAGTGTGGAAATTGAGCGTGACTCACTGGTGTAGAATTCCAAGTGGAGTGTGAGTGTGTTGCATTCCATTGGATCTGTCAGAGGACCACAGTGGAAATGTTGGCCCACATGCTTTCTGGAGATTGAACCCAAAGCCCTCTTTTAGGAACCTTTCAGACTAATTGTTTTGGAGAGGTGGTCACTATTAGAGATGCTTCTAATGCACTGTATTGTTTAGATATGGAATTACAAACAGGTCAAGTCAATGTTTATATACTTTATAGAAACCCTGCATTTTGCTTGTGTACTCCCTGTTTTAATGAAATTTTCTAATTATTATTTTTTTCAAATGTGATATGTATAGCCTTTGTCTTCCTCAAGTTATTCTGTGCACACTATCATGGTAAATATAGTTGATGAATTTTTTTGGGACAAATTATTCATATTTGATGTGATATACTGTTATTCACTCTTTTAAATTGTCACGTAACATATTTCCAATTTCCTATATTTGAAAGTGAAAAGAAAATCAAAAATGTATAACATTTTAATTTACATACTTTCTGTCACTTTTTTGTAACCTTCAAGAAAACGCTTTAATTTTTTTCTGTCCAGAGTAGAATAAGGAGTTTAGCAGCCAGGCTGGATTCCTCACATATTTATGATTACATAATATTCAAAGCATCTTTTAAAAACAGCTTAACCATTAACATTTTAGTGTGTGTGTGTGAAACCTATGTGTATCTATTTGTGTCTGATGCTATGTAGTTCAGCTCAAAAAAAAACACCACTCATGTCTGGTATTACCTGGTGTAATAAACCTTAATAAAGACGTTTATGAGCTTTCCCTGCCCATAAATGTCAGAATGCAGTACAGGAAATTCCACTGCTTTGTTTTTACAGCTTAAATAATTTACTGACTGTTGAAGGTGAAATAACCTTGAACAGAATGCCAGGTGGAGGGCCAGTGTGCAGAAAGTTGTGACCCATGAGAACTGTTCAATATGAGTGTTTCATGCATCACAATAGAGAAGCAATGTCCAGTACATATGCTAGTAGGTTCCAATCAAATAGTTACAAATCAAGTTTTTGTTTTATTTTCCAAGGAACAAGGTGTTTATGTTCAGAGGAGGCTATTCTCCCTGTCTATGACCCTTCAAAACATTTGCAGTACTTTGGGGTATATTTAGAAACCTGGCAGTTCTTTCTGCTTTGTGATAATTCACGCTTGATCGGTTTGGTGTCAGATTACTTGTTGTGTTGCTGATTTCTGCTGTGAATTTAGGTGAGGTGGTGTGAAAAGAGCAGGAGACTTCACAGATTCATTTCATTTCACCATTTTAACTGAGCTCCAAAGCAGAACTTTCATCTTCCATACATGATACTTTTTCTGTTACTGTGTAGCAGTGTTTGCATACAGAACCACCTGATAATTGTATTGTTTCAGTAAGGGCTGAACCAAGTAATACAAATAGTCTAAACTGAAAAGTGTTTCAAATTGCAGAGCAGTGTCAAAAGGAAATGAGACGAGTATTTTAGCCTATTTTATAACCTGTATTCAATGACAGCAATGATTATTCACAGTAATCGAAAATTATGCTGCAACAGATAATTAATTCACAGTGATACATCAAAAGAGATGTAATACCATGCTTTCTGTAAAATTATTAATCAGTGTTCTTATTGTTTCGTTTTTCTATGTGAAACTGAACAGATGTAATTTAGTTTACTGGTGAGGCCACATTTTTATCCAAAGTAACTAACAGCATCATATTCGACTCTCATGGCTTTTTTGAAGTTTTTTTTTGTTTTACAGCATTGAGTCACATTACATTTATTGAGGCTCTTTTGACACAGATGAACAGAAAAATACTCTTTAATATCAAGGTGAAAACAACTTTCAACAAATCAGTTGTGTATTAATTACAAATGTAAACACCTTAAACAGCATACAGTGAATAATTTGTCCTGCTGGAAAATAAATGTTCTTCCAAGTCTTATTGTGGCCTTTGTTCTCAAGCTTGATTTTTGTGAATGACCTACTGTAGGCAAAATGACAGTTGTGGCATGTTTCTACCATTTTTTATGATTAGCTTCACTGTACTCTGTATGTCGCACCTTGCAAATTGTCTTATATCCTTCTGGTCATACATTTGCTTAGACAGTTCCTTTGTCTTCATGATGTGGTTTTTCCTGGGAAATTGGCTACCAACTGTGAGACCTTCCAGATAGAGCTGTATTTATCACTAAATAAAAATTAATATACACAAGTTACTTCCAAATGCAGTTAGTTGCACAGTATCTGTCACAGTTGTAATATGGTGTTATAACACAGTTGGGGAGATAAAGCAACTAGGGGGGTGAACGCAGTTTACAAACGCCACCTGACAAGTTTAGCGGTTTACACCAGAAAACAATGTTGGCGATCACACGTATCACAAGGACAACAATGATGCATGGGAACAAGGAAAACTTCAGTAACTCATGATACCAATGTGAAGGTGGGTTGGAGTGATAGCGAGTAAACATCCAATTCATGGATGCGGTCCGATGTCCGAATACTTGCGGGTTGTTCTTGTGAGCCCTCTATTTTCTGGATCACATCCTTTGCCCTTTGACCTCAGTTGTGTGACTTGTGCAAGATATGACAATACCCCTCCCTCCAGTCCTGACTCCAGATGGCCCACAGTGGTCTGCCCCGTGCCTACTGGGTGAACCTTCTGTGATGAAAGCAACTGGAGGTGGTAAGCGATGCGATAGGCTCTGATGAATTTCGAGGTGAGCTTGTGAGAGCCCGTCACTACACTGAGGTGTTGTGTGGATAAACCTTGTCACCTGGATAGAACAAGCAAGTGCCAGTGCCAGCACTGATGTTGTTGATATTGGGCATTGGCCTGCTGGACGGCGCACCGAGCCCTCTCTTAGGTGCACTGGCCCTGACGGACTAATTGCTGGGCTGCGGGCATCTCAACCTCCTATTCCTGGTGGGTGGAGAGTGGAGGTTGGTTCCCATAGTGCATTTCAAATGGATCAGGCCCCTGGCCACCAAGATGTGTAGGTTCTGGGAGAGCTCAGCCCACAGTAAGTACTGACTCCACTGGTGATTGTGGGCCTAAGCAAAACACCTCAGGAACCTACCCAGGTGCTGCTTGGCTTGGTCCACCTGGACATTAGCCTCTGAATAGTAGCCGGAGGAAAGACTGATGCTAGTGAATTGGGGCTCTCTATCCAAGACAATGTCCTGAGGGAACCTATACAGATGTACCACGTACTCCAGTATCAGCTCAACCATTTCTTGAGCTGGCAGAAGTCTGGTGAAGGCCACGGAATGCACAGTTTTGGAGAAACGGTCAACTATTTTCATATGTCTGTTATCACCGTGAGAGTCCTGGAGGCTGGTGACAAAGTTGACTGCCATCATCGAGGCACCGGTAGGGGTTGCAGGCCTCCAGTTGATGAAGTGTTAGGACACAGGTGGAACAAACTCTGATGAATTCTCTGGTGTCTCTGGTCATGGTAGGCCACCAGAAGCACCTCTGGAGAAGTGGCAGGGTGTGAGTGTTGATGAGAGACGATGTCCATTTTAGTGTTCTTTGAGCCGGGATGGTAAGATAGGTGGAAGTTAAACTGCTCGAAGAACAGAGTCTACCTAGTTTGCAGAAGATTAAGTTGTTTCACCTGCTGGATGGCTAGCAGGTTCCGGTGGTCCATCCAAACCAGAAATGGCTCTGAGCTGCCCCAGAGCCAATGCCTCCACTCCTCCAGAGTGCTCCTCTAGAGCTACCTCTCTAGCATGGCCTAGGCATAGCAGACATGGTCTTCTTCCATCTTTGAGTATACAAGGATTTTATACACGAAGACCCAGAAGCACAGAATGTCTGGAACATGCTGGGGCTTTTGGCCAACCCAAAAGACATCACAAGGTACTTGTAGTGACCAGTGGGGATGATGAACGCCGTCTTCCACTTATGCCCTTCCCTCACACAAACAAGATTGTAGGCATTCCGCAGGTTGAGTTTGATGAAGAAGGAGGCAACAAACAGGGTGTCCAAAGCAGTGTTCATCAACGGAAGAGGGTGATAGTTCTTGATGGTGATGTGGATCTCCCAGAAGTCTATGCAGGGCCAAAGCCCTCCATTCTTCTTGGATACAAAGAAGAACCCAGTGGCAGTAGAGGGCCAGATGAAGCCGTTACAGAGGGCCTCAGCTATGTACTCCTCCATAGCCCTATTCTCCTCAGGGGACAAGGAAAACAGACAACCCCTAGGGGACATGGCACCTGGCAGGAGTTTGATGATGAGGTTATTTGGTTGGTAAAGTGGCAGTTGCCCGGCCTTCTTCTTGCTGAGATCCTCCACTAGGTCTTGGTACTTGGGTGGAATGGCTTTGAGGCGGATTGGCTCTGGGGACCCCAGTCTAGGGTCGAATGCATACACTCTGGCACACGGGCCCCCGCTGCAGCACATAGCTGGTTGACCAGGAGATGTGGGGGTTATGCCTGCCAAGACAAGAAAATGGATCTCCTTGTGGTGTTCTTCTATGGACATGTGAATAGCGGTGGTGTGGTGGGTGATGGATCTAGATATGAGGGACTTGGATGTCCACAGAGGTGATGGTGAGAGGCTGGAGTATCGATTCCAATGCGATCCCCAGAGAAGAACACAGCTCCTAATCACTGAGGTTCTCGTCCATTGGTGGCCGGGCAGAGGCAAATGGGCTGTTTGCATGGCTTCCTCAGTAGAGTGGGCCCGAAGGAGGAGATGGCGGGTTAGACAGAGCTATCGCAACTGCTGTGGATGGTGGAGGTGTGAAGATGTGCAGAGGTGTGTGTATGAGGAGCAGGTCTAGGATGGGTCAGTTGGCCCTGGTCTAGGCACACTGTAAGCTGGACCAGCCCCTCAAGGTCCTTGGAGATCTCCCACCCAGCGAGCCCATTGTTGAGGCAGCTGGGCAGCACCTCGTAGAATGCATTGGTGGGTGAGGAAGCCCTGACACGGATCCTCTGAACTAAACTTCTCAGGCAGACTTGTGTGGGGCTTAGTTTCAGGGGGACCCAGGATGTGAGTATTCCCTGCAGGTGGACAATGGCCTTTGATAAGTGGTGCATAGTCTGCATAAGGTTGCCCAGTGCGGTTTTCCAACCTTCCACTGTGTCACTTAGGCGAGCCACCTCATCTGGCAGGGCAGCAAACTCTGCTGTGTTAATTGTGGGTTCAGACATTCTGTTCAGCTTGCAGCATGCTGTTGTAGCCCAGTCACAGAGAGAAAGCAACCAGGGAGGGTAACGCATGTAGTTTGATCTACAAATGCAGCTGACAAATCTAACAATTTCCACCAGAAACTGGCATCAGAAATTGCACAAGTCACAAAGATGATAACACCTGAAGGCAAAGAAAGCTTCTGTAATTCATGATACTGACACATAGGTTGGTTGAGCCGATGGTTGGAAAACATCCCAATCATGGATGCAGTTTGATGTTCAAACACTCACGTGCCATTCTTGTGAGCCTTTTATTTTGTGGATTGTGCCCTTTGCCCTTTGACCACAATTGTGACTAGTGTCTGATGTAACAGAATCTTTATATATGTATACAGGAATCAATGTCATGCCCCCTGCTCTCCCTGCCGTTCCGCCCAGCTCCACAATTGCCAGCACCTGCTCCTTGTTTCCCTGAACAAGGTATAAAACCTGTGTAGCCCGACACGCTGGTGCGAAGTATTGCCCATGTTATTACTGAGTGTACCGAGCATTTCTCCTGTTAGCCTTTCCAGTATTCGACCCTCGCCTGTCCCCGACCTTCGATCTAGCCCAACTACTTCTTGTACTCCGTTGACATTTAGATCGGACCCTTGCCTGTGTGTTGACCACGATTCTGGAACTTCCCCCGACAATAAACATCATTTGTTAACTCGCGCCTGCACACGTCTGCTTCCTGTCAACGGCGTCACAATCAAGTATTCATATACCTGCATTTTATTTCTTTTAGTTGATTCAAGTGATGAGTCCTGATTGAGCACCAACACCCTGGTCTGGTTCTTTATTGGGCTTTCATGCCTATATTCTGTTCTGAATATGTCTGCGAGATGAGAGCATGAGCTCAGATCCTGTGGAGTTATCCAAATTGCTGAAAATTTATATTTACAGTTACATTTGAGTTAAATGCTTTTCTCCAAAGGGACATACAGCTCAGCGTAAACAAAACTGCATTTTTAGAAAACAGAGACATTAGATTGTCATAGCAAAGTCAGTTTGTCCAAAAACACATTACACAAGTAGTTGCTTAGCTTAATTTGTTTTGCATTTGATTTACAACAAAGCTTTCATTTCCAGTTAAGCTTGTAAGTAGGGGACCAACTGTACTGACGCGGTACAAAAATTATACACTATTAGCATTTATGACATGAATAGCCAACCAGTTGGCTTTACACTACAAATCTGTTTCTCCATCTGTTCCTCTCTGAAATGAGTTTCGTTATACAATAGGCTCCACCCTAAGCCATTCCATTCACCATTTAAATTAACAAACTTCTATTATTCGTTTAAAGTGCCACACAATAAATGTTCATTTAGCACATTTAATAAACACAGTATTTCTCAGTTCCTTTAACTGGATTGAAACAATGTATCCATTTCTGCTATCTATTTTCAAATGATCTCTCCCCATTAGTATTCAAAGATCTACAACTCTCATAATTCCTCATTTCCAGTTAGGCCTCAGCTTCTATTTTATTTAAGGTAAGGCAAGTGTTTTTTGCTCCTGTAAACAGTACCTTTTTATAAACATTCACAGTAACAACATGCATATTCTATAACATAAATGTACAAATTAAAAAGTACATTTTATACATATTCACATAATATATAAATATCACATTTATAGACATATTACAAACTTAAGGTTTTATACATTTGTGAAGTTATTCCTCCATCACATGCTGGTGTCCCACAGCTCCTGGACCGAGAGTTCAGTTGTGAGTTCACATCTGGCTCAGTCTGTTGGGAATTTAAATGTTCCTCCTGTGTCAGTATGTGTTTCCTCCACATACTAAGATGTTTTCCCTCAGTTCAAAAGATCTGTGTTTCATGTGAAATAGTAACTTTAATCTTGGCTGTTGTTTGTGTGTCTCCTACCCTATATTTCTGAAATAGGCTCCAGACCATCTCGCGATCCTGCACAGGACAAATGGTTATTGATAATGCATGGATGGATGGCGTCACTTGAATCAACTAAATTAAGCCTTGTTTCCATGGTGACATAGTCATAGCAGCAGTAAACATGCACAAAAAGTTCTCATTGTTTGTTTTAGTCCATTTTACCCCAGAGAGGCTTTACTCTGAATTTTATTTTTTTTCTGTCTTCACACTATTTATTGTCTGGGCCAGCAGGGGAATTCAATTTTAAATTTTAGTTAAATTACACAACTTTGGAAATTTTATCATCTTATGCAAGTGCAGAGTCTTTTTTGGCATGGAACGAGCAAGGCACACAAGTCCAATATTATTTTGCTTTTCTGACCTCACCTCATCACCATTATAGTTTTATTACCTCCATGTCAAATCTCTTTCCTAGAAGTCATAGTTCTAAGTTTGTAAGAACATCCCATCTGTAGTATTAACTCCCTAAATCCAGTTAAGTCCTGCTCCCTGTGATTCTCAGAGCTCAGAAATCCTTATTAGGAGTGAAGTTAAACCTGTCTCCATAAGACTGTGGAACAAGAGTGACCTCCTTCCCACTAAGAATGGAGTAGGTCCAAGTCCTTTTATGGATGGAACCCATCCATGTACTTTTTAGAATGTATGATGATATGACTATATCAACATTCAAAGCTGTGAAACTCATTGTTTATGGGCCTTTCATTAGTTTATTGTTGCACTAGTATCCAGGAACCAAAACATGTATTATTTTGCAACTTCTCATAGACATAGAATAACAGGGAAGTAAAAATCATTTTGAAAATTCAGATAGTAAACATATTTTGCATTTAATATCTATCAAAATAATCTAGTCCTTATAAACTAAATATATTTTGTGCAATTATGTGCTATTTACTCAAGAGTAGAACTTAAATCTCTTATATACAGTACATGAAAAAAAGATTTTTTGGACAAAAAGACAACTTTGGGATAGGCGACCATTTTCATAGGGAAATTCAATACTAGAACCACTAAATCACAACTCCTTCAGCTAAAGGCAATTATGGGTTTATTTTCAGGGAAGTGGTAAAGGAATTGTCACAGGTAGCTGAGAGGGGTAGTCAGTGGCTATGGTTGAGGAGAGTGCAACTAGAATGGGGGAAGGTGAGGTAGTATAGTTAGGTGGGGACCTTTCACCTAGTAAGCTTGGAGGGGGGTGGGTCTAGGGCGCCAGGCCGCACTGCTGAGCCATCCGGAGGTGTCATGGGCCTAAGTCAGCGAAATGCCGATGAAGGATGGTGCCTACCTGATGACCCCGGTGAAGAGCTTACAAGATGGTGTATTAGGGGAGGAGGGGGGTAGATAGGTAGGGCGTTAGATGGGTATGATAGGGCTCTATGCTACATCTCAGGCTGCAGGATATCTGTCAATTTATCCTGTATATTTGTAATTAAGTAATCAGTGTTATATGTCAGATGATAGAGGTTTTAAACTCTTGTTTCATTTTGCCATATAACCATTGACATTGTTTGCAAAATATTTCTATGTGTCAAAATTTTTACATATAACAGGAATGACTTTACCTGGGTGGTGAATGTCTGAAACATGCAAATTTATTGACTGTTTGAATGTAGTAAATTTAATTCATTGTTTAGTATATATTCACGCACATGTTCATCTGTGCCAAAGAAAATGAAAACTTTTTAGAGTTATATTATCACTAGTAATGATCATTTGAAAAAAAAAACAAATTACGCTAATTCTGAATTCTAGAGAAAGATTTATTGAGCCTAAAATGCTAAACTTTGTTAAAATACACCGCCCATGGTGAGGCTTCATTGCGGTTTTCATTCATAACTGGGATTAACTGCATCCTTGGCAGTATAAATCCAAGAATCTTTTTTCATTTATCTTTAAGGATATTTAGGAAAACATTTTCCACTGTGCTGTAAATAGGGAGTTGCATATTCTATGCTGTACTGGAGAAGTCACCTAGATAGTTTATCACTTCACATGACATTACAAGTTTCAATGGGACACAGGATAAATTCTGGAAAACTTGTAGGTCTCTGGACCTTGGCAACTGGAATTGCACACCCCTGATATAATACATGGCTGGATTAAATCGTGCAGTTACAAAAAGTTCGTTGGCATGTTGCATGTACAATAAAGAGAATATCTGCTTGTCAAAGGCATGGTATAAATAGAAGCTTTCAGGCTATGATTTTAGACTATAAAAACAAAAAATCCTTCTGAAGTCTTGACAGAGGGAGGGGATGAGGGCAGTAGAAACTATATGTGGCACTCCTACTAGGCCGTACAAATCCTGAATTATTTGCCATCTTGCCATGTAAACTGTCCTAGCCATTTTATGCGGGAGAATTTAAAGTAAAATCATGTTGTTATCGCCACCAACCCCTGATTACAGGACCCAAGATCAAATACACTGGGTCCTGTCATAACAGTAAAATATCTCAATTCAAAACTTTCTTAACTCATGGCTGCATTTACATATTTGAATTTAATCAGCTAACTGCTGATCCACTACCTTAGGACAGGAAGAGACCACCATGCAGTTAACTCTTGTATTTAATGCTCCTTAATATTTTAAAAGCTATCATACACAACATATTTAGTTCATCATTTCATATGGCCCTTGATTAAATCTTTATTTGCTGCTTTGTGTAGTTGGCTCTGCTCCCGACATCCCTGATTGCCCAGCACCTGTCTCCCAATGAGACCTATAATTACCCAGTGAAACCAACAGCGCACTGCGAAGTATTGCCCATGCCCTGCCTGCACATACCAAGCATTCTCTCCGGTACTGGACCTGCTTCATCTTTTGGATTTCGTTTCTGTCTTGCCCCTGTCTGTGCCTTTGACCGTGTTTATTGATTCCTGGTTTTGACCCCTGCCTGTTTACCGACTGACTTTGGAAAGCCCAGTTTTCATTAAACGGATCCAGTCATCCTACCTCTGCAAGCGTCTGTGTTCTGTCCGCAGCATTACAGAATACCTTGCCAAACTGCAGACAGCAGAGATGGAGTCTCTAGATTCCATAGTTTCCGATCAGGGCAGGATCCTCGAGCAACACCAACAGCGGTTTGAGGGATTGGCCCTGGCCACCCTCTCGCATCAACAGAGCGAGCAGCAGAAGCAATTAGTTCTGATTGCCAATTGAATGAGGGATCTAATGGCGGCGATTCAGGTTCCAGAGGACGCCCTGACATCTCAAGAATCTGTGTGCCCCCTGCCTGAGGCAAGTTTTCCCGGTAAGTAAGCCGGACAAATTTGATGGGACTCCCGCAGCCTGTAAGGGGTTCCTGCTTCAATGCGCTTTGTATTTTAACAATCATCCTGGCAGCTCAGATCGGGCATGGATTTCTTTTGTAATCTCAAGACTGACTGAGAGATTGGGCTACCGCAGTGTGGCCGCAGTATCAAGACATGACTTATCGTCAGGTTGAGTGTGAACTTAGAATGGTTTTTGATCACCCTAACGAGGGTAGAAGCAATGGGGAACTCCTATCCCGAATTCGTCAGGGGAACCACTCTGTTGCAGAGTATGCACTCGAATTCCGCACCCTGGTGGCTGGAAGTGGTTGGAACGAAGCGGCATTAGTGATCACGTTTTGAATGGGTTAAGAACAGAAGTGTTGTCAGAATTGGTGTGTAAGGACTCAGAGCTTGGACTGGAGGAGTTAATAACACTGGCTATTCGGCTTGACCAATTGTTGTCCACCCGTCCGAAAAAGGAGCCCTCCGTACGGTCCCCAAGAGCATTGGATCCTGTTCACAAGCATGGCAACTCACAGGAGGTTGAAGAGTTTTCTGGAACACTGGAGGCTATGGAGTGTGATTCTACCCATATATCACCCGAAGTGAGGCTCCACAGGCTACACAATGACTTGTGCCTGTACTGTGGCGATTCTGGCCACCTTTGACGGACCTGCCACTGGCGCCCTCAGGCTCAACTCAAGGTGGACCCAACTCCTCAAGGCTGGCTGGGTATCCAAATTGTTTACGATTCCTGTCACCTTTTACTGCCCTGACCCTGTCTCAGTCACAGCTCAGGTGGACTCAGTTGCCAAAGGCAACATCATACAGTCCTGTCTAGCTCAACAGTTGGGTCTCACCACCATGAGCCTCAGCGTGCCCCTGAAACTGTCAGCCCTGGATGGGAGACTCCTTGGAGGGGGCTTGGTGTCGACTGTCACCCAACCAGCACGGATGGGCTCTAGTGCCCTGCATTCAAAAATGATTTCCTTCTTAGTAGTAGACAGTGTGGATTATTTTGTGATTCTAGGTCTTCCCTGGTTGCAAAAACATAACCCTGGCATCTCATGGTCCCCCTTAGATATAATTTCTTGGTCACCTATTGTTTTCGTAACTGTCTCCGTAGACCTCCTATCTCCGTGCGTTCCACAACCCCATCCGCTGACTCTGTGGTCATTCCTCCAGAGTATGCCAATCTGAGGGAGGTGTTTAACAAACAGTACACGACCAGACTACCCCCACATTGTCCGTATGATTGTGCTATCGAGCTAGTTGAGGGAGCACCTCTGCCCAGGTCTAGGATATATCCCCTGACCCAGGTGGAACAACCGGCGCTAGACACTTACATCAAGGAATCTCTCGCTCAGGGATTTATTCATCCATCAGCGTCACCTGTTGCATCTAGTTTCTTTTTTGTCAGAAAGAAGGATGGAGGTCTTAGGCCCTGTATAGATTACTGAAATCTTAATGCAATAACACGGAAATTCTCTTACCCTTTGCCTTTGGTGCCGGTGGCTCTAGAGCAGCTCCGTGGAGCTAAGTATTTTACCAAGCTTGATCTTAGAAGTGCGTATAATCTGGTCTGAATCAATGAAGGAGATGAGTGGAAGACGGCCTTCATTGTTCCAAGAGGTCATTATAAATACCAGGTGATGCTGTTTAGTCTGTAATGCCCTGTCCGTTTTTCAGTCATTTATCAATGACGTATTTTGGGATATGATCGGACAGTTCGTGATCACTTATATTGACGATATCCTTATATCTTCGCAAGATTTGAGATCCCAGATTGCCCACGTCCGTAGGGTCCCCTCGAGACTGCTGGAGAATCAGCTATATGTTAAGGGTGAGAAATGCAAGTTTCACCTAGAACGGGTTTCCTTTTTAGGCTACATCATTAGTGCCAATGGCATCGTCATGGATGATACCAAGATTGAGGCGGTTCTGAACTGGCCAGTACCCCGTAATGGTAAGGAACTTCAACATTTTTTAGGATTTGCTAACTTTTACCGACAGTTTATTAGGAATTTCAGTGGAATTGCAGCCCTTCTCACGTCGCTACTAAAAGACAAGAAGGGGTTCTGGAGGGTGTCATGGAATTCCCAAACTGAGCAGGCATTTCTTTGTCTTAAACAGGTATTCACTACGGCACCCATACTGAAACACCCTGATCCGTCTAAGCCGTTTGTAGTGGAGGTTGATGCCTCTGACACGGGTGTTGGTGCTGTACTGTCACAACACTTAGGTAATCCACCAAAGCTTCATCCTATCGCCTTCTATTCACACAAGCTTACCCCTGCAGAGAAGAATTATGGGATAGAAAACCCGAGAGCTACTTGCCATCAAGTTAGCTCTAGAAGAATGGCAACACTTGGCTAGAGGGAGTCAACCACCCCTTTCAGATTCTAACTGATCACAAAAATTTATAGTACTTGCGTAATGCTAAAGAGCTAAATCCCAGACAAGCTCGGTGGTCTCTTTTCTTTGCTCGCTTCCAGTTTTCCATCGTGTATAGACTTGCCACTTGCAACACCAAGGCCGACTCACTTTCCAGGATGTACAGCTCCTCTTGTGAGTCTAGGGAGGAACTGGTAGCCAGCATCTTACCCCCAAATTGCCAGGTAGCATCAATCAGGTGGGAGATTGATGAGGAGATGGCAAGGGAATTAGAGGCCATTCCAGTCCCTTCCCAATGCCCTGCTGAGAAACAATATGTTCCTCCATCGTGTAGAGATCGCCTAATTACCTGGGCTCATTTGTCCTTGGCTTCGGGCCATCCTGGGGAGACGCGTATGTGCAAATTGCTGTCCCATGGTTATTGGTGGGAGAACATGGCGCTAGATGTCCATTGATTCGTGGCCTCTTGTACGACCTGCGTGCAGAGTAAGACCCCCAAGACATTGCCTGCAGGGAAGCTTGCCCCCCTTCTGATTCCTTCTCATCCATGGTCGCATATCGCAGTAGATTTTGTCACAGACCTTCCCCTATCGCAGTCTTATACCTGTGTTCTAACGGTGACGGATCGATTTTCGTGTGGTGTCTGATTTATTCCGTTGGAAGGTCTGCCCACAGCAATTCAGACTGCAGAGGTCCTTTTCCATCATGTGTTTAGGTTCTTTGGGATTCTGGAGGACATTGTTTCGGATTGTGGGCCACAATTCATGTCCCGGGTATGATCAGCATTCTTTGAATGCCTGGGGGTCAATGTCAGTCTAACCTTGGGTTATAACCCCCAGTCGAATGGTCAGTGCGAATGAGTAAACCAGGAAATAGGTAAATTTTTATGTATATATTGTAAGGAGAATCTGTCAGACTGGAGTTAGTTCCTGCCCTGGGCCGAGATAGCGCAAAACTCCCTCGTAAGCTCCTCCACCGGGTTAATGCCGTTTGAGTGCTGCCTGGGATATCAACCACCCCTAGTGCCCTGGGCAGCTGAGCCTACCAACATTCCCGTGGTTGACGGTTGGTTGAAATGCAGCGAGGAGGTTTGGGATAGGACCCACCAGAGGATAAAGGAGGTTCTTCAGTGCTACAAGGTCCAGACAGATAAGCACTGTCAGGAAACTCCTGTATTCCAACCAGGAGACCATGTCTGATTATTGTCCAAAGACGTTAAATTTCCAGAGGGATGCAGGAAGTTACAACCTAAGTACTTGGGTCCCTATAGGGTGCTGAAACAGGTTAATGATGTCACATACAAACTAGATCTACCAGTCAATTTGAATGTGTCTAATTCTTTTCATGTCTTTTTCCTTAAACCAGTCGTCCCAGGGCCGCTAGATGAGGTGTTGCCCGACGACCTGCCACTCCCTCCAGTAGAGACTGACGGCGCACCTGTCTATGCCGTACGAAGGTTGCTGGACTTCCGGAGAAGGGCTAGGCAGCTTCAGTATCTGGTGGACTGGGAGGGCTATGGTCCGGAGGAAAGGTGTTGGGTGCCTGTGCGGGATATCCTGGATCCGGGTCTACTAGCAGAATATCACCGGGCTCATCCAGAGAAACCGGGTCCCTGTCCAAGGGGACATCCCCATAAGAATCCGACTAATCATCCTAAGCAATCCTCTGAACATAGACGCACCACCTCAGCTGCCCAGCCCCTCAGCAGTTCCGGTCCTCAAGCTCAGGCTCCATCTACCAGGGGCGTGAGTGGTGGTCATCGTGGCTGTCCTCGTTCCTCATCTGTCTCTCATTGAGACCTATAAATACCCGGTGAAACCAACAGCACACTACGAAGTATTGATCGATTCCTGGTTTTGACCCCTGCCTGTTTACCGACTATGACTTTGGCAAGCCCAGTTTTCATTAAACGGATCCCGTCATCCTACCTCTGCGAGCATCTGTGTTCTGTCCGCAGCATTACAGTTGTATCATTTTTCAGCATTATTCCAAGCCACACTGGCTACCAAGAAAGTGGTATAGCACTTTATATTTTAAAATATGTAGAATATAACAAATTTTTGCTGTATCACTGCCTATGTATGTTAGACTGGATATATATTTTATATATAGATAAAACCTTAACAGCTCAAGAAAATGTATGAATACTTTTTTATAGTGGATGACTCTAAGGATAGTGTACATTGATAATACTCTTGCTCTACTCATTCTGAAAGACAGTAACAAGATAAAGTATTGATGTTTATAAGCTTTGACGGGGTTAGTCTATGAAACCTTGCCCAGTGAAAAGGCCTAAATACCTTCTCTGTTGTATATGTTTTATTGTATGTATCTGAAGCAGTTTGTAAATTTTAGAATAAAATATTATTCAGTGGCATGCTGGTCATTTTCCAAGAAGCATAAGTGCATAAATGTTGCCCCCACACCGTAGACTAAAAACTTTTATGTATTTGCTCCCTTCAAATGATCTTAAATTGCTACAACTAATGATTTGTTTTAAGAACAACTAAGATTACTTGATTTTTGCCTTAACATATTCTCAAAAATGAAAGACATGAGGTACAGTAAGAAAGTAAGAAAGATGCATTGGACGTATTTCAGAAGGATGAAGGAATTTTGTCCAGAGAGACATATGAGCCTTTTGGACAAGTTGTTTAGTGAAATGAAACGCGAGTTATAAACATCACAGAAACCAAACTCACAAAACTTGAACAGACCCTGTTAATATTGAACTAAACAAACTCTCCTCCTCTGTTACCACTATAGAAGACAAACATTCAATGTACAAGTGATTTCAGGTACCCAAACGCAGACAAAAGCATGTAGTATTGAAACAGCACTCCACACAAAGGTATAGTATCTGTGGATGCGTAGACACACTGTACTAATCAAAACGTGCCCTCTCTCAATTATTAACTCAACTTCTTTATCTTCACACCACACATGCGATCTGTACAAGAAGGCATGTAACCTCATGCAGGGACATTCAGCTAAGGAAGATTTTTCAGTCTCTAACCACTTTATTTTCTGTTTTATTGGTTACTGTTCACTACAAGCTGAACTCTTTATGCATTATACTTCAGGGTCTTTTTAATACATAGATGTGAGCTGGTAGGCAGTACTACCATGGCAGGGTGCAGTTACCGTTATTGACAGCTTCCTGTTACCTATGGGCTTCATGTTGCCTATGGGCTTTATGTTGACTAGGTACAATCAACTGGACTGATAGCAACCATATTTAAGCACCTGGATGGAGACCCAAAGAAGAGAGTTCAAGAGCAGTACTGGTGTACCTGTTCTAGGTTGTTGTTTGCTGGCCTTATTGAAGCCCTTTTTGTTGGAAGCCTGCTGTCTTGTGCCATCTGTCCTGCTTCTGCCCCACAATTGGCCATATTTTCAGATGTATACTGCTCTGTCTCTCATTAGGTTTGGACAGCACTGTTTGACAGTAAGATTCTTGTCTTTAGTGCATCATTAAGCTATACTCAGAAAACCAGCTCATAAGCTATGAAAAATGGCAGTTGTATCGAATACCCTCCCCTCAACCCTCCCTTATATGTTAAGAAAAAACTATACTAATGGTGAGTAAGTCAGCAACTAGTAGCTAATAAACAACAAATGCATCAAAATAGTGTTGTCTTTGGCTTTGCCTTGTATATCCTTGTACACTAGCTCATGTTGGGAGCTGGCATTGTAAACAGATAGCAGGGGCAATATGACTGCTTGTGTTGGTGAGTCTGTTAATTTTGGCTTACCTTCCCCAGAGTGCTCCATCTCTGGCACTTGCAGCTGCTTTGGGCAAACCTTCTCCACAGGGAAGAACTCAAGTTATACAACCATGCTCACTCTCACATGGGCCCTTTTCAGAGGACAAACTTTAGAGTATGGGAGAGACTACCCCATGAAGACATTTTCTTCTAGACCTCACACTTTGTGTAGAAGTGACAACAACTACAGTATATTTATCTGATTCCACCACCCATACCAGCTTAAGGTTGTTCCGCATTTGAGGTAACATTCCTTTTTCCTGTGACTACAGTCTTTTGCCAGGTTCCAAACTATCTAGACACATGTCTGCCACTTTGCTGGCATTGCACCCCACCCAATCCTTCATCTTGAAAGTGATGCGTCTAAATTGCTATTTAAGGTTAAGCCAGATTGGAACTGGATATATAATGCTCTGCTACCAGGCTGTCCAGATCAGACTGTATCCAGACTACAGTTAATACAGAATGCTGCTGCTAGAACTGTCACTCAGATCAGGAGGTACAACCATATAACACCGGTTCTTAGGTCCTTACATTGGCTTCCTGTTAAGTTTAGAGTAGATTATAAACTTTTACTCTAAACTTATAAGGCCATACATAGCATTGGTCCTGTGTACCTTAGAGAGACCATTAACTTTTATGTTCCACAGCATTGCCTACGATCAGTAAATGCTGGTTAAGGTTACAGGTATCTTAAAATACCTGTAATCATTAAGCTTACAGCAGGAGGACATGCCTTTAGTTATGGAGCACCTAAGCTTTGGAATAATCTGCCTGGTGATGTCAGAAACACCCCTTCTGTTTTCCATGACATTTCTAATATAAGTAATATTGAATCCTGGTTCACTTCTGCATCTCGTCTACACTGTTTTATTATGATATCTTTAATGTCATTAGATACTAACCCCCACTTATTCTGTTTGAGTTTCTTTGATCCACTAGAGCACATTATTGACTCCCACCACTGAGGCCAGATAAGACTAACAGTGAGAGCAACAGTCCATGTTGCTGGAAGGTGAGGACCCTTGCCTTGATGATGTCAACTTACCTGCACCCCAACATTACTTGATTCAGCTTCACTGTCCTACACAGTGTTTTCCTTAATAATGTCAATATAACCATTGTTAGCTGTTACCACTGGCACTATTTTAGACTGCCCACGAGGGGTGGGCATCCGCTGGCACTCGGACCCTCAGAGGTTTATTTTTCTCCCTCTCCCCTGGTCTGAGAGTTTTTCAATTGTTCCTCACCTCAGTTGCTGGCAGGCTACTGTTTCGCACTTAAACCCTGTATAGTTGTTCTCATTAACATTTAACTTTTATGTATAGGTTCACTATATACTTGTTTTCTGCTCCATTCTCCCAATCTACTGTTCATTGCTCTGTGTCACTGTGTGAGAAGAAGCACTCTATAAAAATAAATTGAATTGAATTGAGTATTACTCTGATGAGAAGAACACTCTGAAAATAAGTTCAATTGAATTGTTTCACATCAGTAATTTGTAACAGAAAAAATTAATCTAAAGTTATCTGACACAATATACTTGCTCCTTCTTAGAATGATGGCACACTGCGTACTGGACTGTGCTGTCTAAATCCACTATCCACTGCATTATGACCTTTATCTATGCTGATATTGATTCAACTGATCAACATCTAATTTTTAACTCTAGTGATGTAGGTAATATGTAATACTCTGGAATGACTAGAAGGAATTGGCAGCCATAAATACTTGGACACCCAGTGGATTATTTTTCTCTTGTTTCATTTTTCAGTTTCCAAGTAACATTGGTAGAATTAATTAGCCAATCATGCTCTGTTCTTCCTCTGCCTTTGGTCATTGTGCTAACTATATAGTCTGCCACTCCTATAAATACTACACTGGAAGAGTGCCTTATTTTATTTACATTTACAAGCATTTATTTATTTATTTTCAAATGCATGTTTTTCATCGGTCTTATTTCTTTAGATTTTGCATAAATTATCTGTTTTTCCACTTGCTGGCACTTTCATTCCATGTTCTTCTGACACTTTACCTCAACAACTCTTCTCTGGTATTCCTGATTTTACTAATCAGGAGCAATATGAGGAAAGTTGCATATGTTTATACGATGAATCAGTTAACAGTCTTCACTGAACAAGAGTTTGTGAAGAATTTTCAGGAATTAAAAATGAGTTTTAATGTAGTTTTAAAGTTCATAAAAATAATAAGTGTTACCCTGGAATGTTTTATCATCACTTTGAGCAGTTGTTTCCTTTCTTGCACCCTGTTTCTGTGATAGGCTGCGCAAACATTGCCACCCTTCAGTAGGTAAGTCATTTTTGATAACGGAGTTGAACATAACATAAAAGTATGTGGATTTATTATTGCTTGGATGTTACTGATAGAAAATTGGTAAAAGCAGAGTTTGTGTTGAGAACTGGCTTCAATTCACAAATTTTGTTTGTAATTTAAGGACCCTGTGTAGAACTGTTAAATTCAAATGATTGCTTACATCTTTGTTGGATTCATGGTCATCATTTGTTTATTTTGCAACCTTGTTGTCATGCCCCCTGGTCCGGTCTCCTCCCATTCGTCCTGCCTCTTCTGATGATTGGTTAGTTGTACCTGCTCATTAGTCATTGATCCCTATATATACCTGTGTTGGTCTAACATGTCTCTACAAAGTATTTGCTACAATGTTTGTTTGGAACTCCTTTCTGGTTTTGACCCACGGCTGTTTTGTGATCCCTAACGTTAAATGGAGTTCTTCACTTTATACCTGCACGCGTCTGTGCCCTAACTGTTGCGTTACAGAATACTTCGCCACCAAGCAGACAGCAGGCATGGAGGTTCCGGATCCCATGATCATGGATCCGGGGAGAATCCTGGGACTGCATCAACAACTGTGCGAAAGACTTCTCCAATCTGTGACAGCCCTTGTGTGACAACAAAACGAAGACCAGGAACAGATGGGGCTGATGGCTGAGAGAATGAGAGAACTCATGGCAATGGTACAATGAACATGTCTACTTGATGACGTCGAGAGATCCCGAGGAGTTTGTTTTTCACTGAGTTCTCCCGAAGCAACTTTTCCAGTGAGTAAACCCTACAAGTTCGATGGGACCCCTGCAGTTTGTAAAGGGTTTCTCTTACAATGTTCATTGTATTTCAACAACCACCCCATCAGGGAAAAGCATTAGATTGGGTGACTGCAGTGTGGCCTCGGATCCAAACCGGGTTGTCTCACCAGTTTGAGCAGGAGCTCAGAACCGTTTTTGACCATCCTAATGAGGGCAAGAGCAACGGCGAATTATTGCTGCGATTGTGGCAGGGTAATCATTTGGTAGCAGATTATGCACTTGAATTCCGTACGCTGGCTGCAGGAAGCAGCTGGAACGAACCTGCCTTATTAGTAACTTTTATAAATAGTTTGCGGCCGGAGATTTTGACCAATTTAACGTGTAAGCATACAGACTTAGGACTGGAGGACTTGATCACCCTAGCCATTCGGTTAGATCAATTGTTGTCAGCCCGTCCTAAGAGGGGGCTGAGGTACAATTCCAGGGAACTGAGGACCACAGAATTCCTGCGCAAGGACCTCAACACGCCTGAACCCATGGAATGTGATTCCACTCGTCTGTCTCACGAGGAGAGGCAGCATCGGCTGTGCAATGGACCTTGTCAGTATTGTGGTGAGCCCGGCCCTTCCCTGCGGACCTGCGGTTGGCGCCCTCAATCATGACACCAGGGACAGCGAGTGGCTGAATCTCAAGCTGCTGACCTGGTGAGTCTACTGAAGAAGGGATGGGGCTTGGTTTCCAAGTCCTTCTCCATACCAGTCTTTATTTATTGTCCAGACTCAGTTACAGTTACAGCACTAGTCGACTCTGGCGCTGAAGGGAACTTCATACAGGCTCAACTGGCACAGCAGTTGGGTCTCACCAAGGAAGGCCTACGGATACCCATGAGACTGTCTGCCCTAGATGGGAGACCCATCGGGAACAGTGTTGTGTCCACTATCACCAAGCCCGCATGGATGGATGCAAGTGCAATCCACTCCGAACTGATATCCTTTCTAGATTTGGACAGAACAGAGTATTTAGTGGTACTTGGTCTCCCGTAGTTACAAAAGCATAACCATCAAATCTCCTGGCCTACCTTAGCCATCACTTCTTGGTCTTCATATTGCTTTCAGAATTGCTTTCATAGTCTCCCAATCTCGTTATATTTCACTACCATAGAGAGTCCTGACACTGATTTTGTAAATATTCCTCCTGAATATGCAGATCTGAAGGAAATGTTTAACAAACAAAACACTGCCAAACTGCCACCGCACCGTCCTTATGATTGCGCAATAGAGCTCCTTGAAGGAGCACCTCTTCCCAGGTCTTGGGTATATCCCCTAACCCTAGCAGAGCAACAAGCTTTAGAGACCTACATTAGGGAATCCCTAAATCAGAGATTTATTCGTCAGTCCATGTCCCCTGTGGCATCTAGCTTCTTCTTTATAAAGAAGAAGGATGGAGGGCTCCAACCCTGTATAGATTATCAAAGCCTCAGCGCGATTACAAAGAAATTTCCTTACCCATTACCTTTGGTACCAGGTACCAATTATGAATATTTAGTTATGCCTTTTGGTCTCTGTAATGCCCCAGCTGTCTTTTAGTCGTTTATTAATAACATGGTACGAAAGTTTGTTGTAATGTACCTAGACGACATTTTTGATATATTCTCCAGTCTACAAATCCCATGTTACCCACGTCTGTCAGGTCCTTAAGAGACTTTTGAGTAACCAGCTATATGTAAAGGGGGAAAAGTGTGAATTTCACGTGCAATGAGTTTGTTTTTTAGGTCACATTATCAGTGCTGATGGCATCACAATGGATGATGCGAACATTGAGGCTGTTCTTAACTGGCCCAGGCCTTGTAGTGCGAAGGAGCTACAACGCTTTTTAGGATTTGCGAACTTTTATCGGCGGTTCATTAGAAACTTCAGTGGAATAGCCACTCCTCTCACGACCTTACTGAAAGGCAAGAGAAGGTCCAAGACTCTGTTGTGGGATCCACAGGCAGAGAACGCATTTAATAAGCTCAAGCGAGCTTTTACTACGGCTTCCATTCTGAAACACCCTGATTCCTCTAAGCCCTTTGTGGTAGTGGTCGATGCCTCAGACATAGGGGTAGGTGCAATGCTCTCCCAATGGGTGGGTAACCCCCCTAAGCTACACCCTATCGCGTTATACTCTCACAAGCTTACACCTCCTGAGAGAAATTATGGGATTGGGGACCAGGAGTTGCTTGCTATTAAGTTAGCACTAGAGGAATGGCAACACTGGTTAGAGGGGGCCAAGTACCCTTTTCAGGTGTTGACCGATCACCGCAACCTGGAATATTTGCGGAATGCGAAGCAGTTAAATCCCCAACAGGCATGATGGTCTGTCTTCTTTTCTTGTTTTCAGTTTACCATCGCATATAGGCCAGACACTTGCAATACTAAGCCTGACTCTTTGTCTAGAGTGTACGACTCATCAGGTGAACCCAGGGCAGAGCAGCTAGCAAATATATTGCCCTCAGACTGCCAGATAGCCTCCGTTAGGTGGGAAATAGATGAGGAAATTGCTAAAGAATTAGAGAAGATGCCAGTCCTGTCACAGTGCCCTGCCGATAAGCAGTATGTACCCCCTCCATGTAGAGGCTGGCTCATCACTTGGGCACATGTATCATTGGTGTCAGGTCACTGAGGGGAAATACATACTGGCCGATTACTGGCTAGACGTTAGTGGTGGGAGAACACGACGCATGATATACATAGGTACGTAGCCTCCTGCACTACTTGTGCTCAGTGCAAGACCCCAAAGACCCTACCCATGGGGAAACTGGTTCCCCTTCCTATTCCCTCTCATCCCTGGTCCCACTTACCTATAGATTTTGTCACTGACCTACCTCCATCTCAGTCTTATACTTGTATACTTATGGTAACTGATAGATTCTCATGAGGGGTCCGATTTATCCCTTTTGTAGGGTTGCCCACAGCCTTTCAGACCGCAGAGGCACTTTTTAATCAAGTCTTTAGATTTTTTGGTATTCCAGAGGACATCGTTCCTGATCGAGGTCCTCAATTTACTTCTCAAATGTGGTCAACTTTCTTTGAACGCTTAGGGGTAAATGTCAGTTTAACGTCAGGTTATCATCCTCAGTTCAATGGACAATGTGAACAGATAAACCAGGAGTTGGGAAAATCCTTAGAATTTACTGCCACGAAAATCCCACAGATTGGAGTCAGTTTTTACCCTAGGCCGAAATAGCACAAAACAGTAATCAACAAAACAGTTATCAGCTCATCCACCGGCTTGACGCCCTTTGAGTGCTGTCTGGGTTATCAACCCCCGATTGTGCCCTGGACAGCAGAGCCAGTCCCTGCAGTTGACAGTTGGATGAGGAGGAGTGAGGAGGTCTGGGAGAGGACCCATCAGCAGGTTGAGAAAGTCCTCCGTCAGTACAAGACCCAAGCGGACAAGCACCGACAGGAGGCCCTCACCTATTGCCCTGGGGACAGGGTATGGTTATTGTCAAAAGACTTTAAGTTTCCAGAAGGTTGTAGAAAGCTAAAACCAAAATACCTAGGCCCATATAAAGTAGTAAAACAAATTAATGATGTCATATACAAGTTAGCTCTGCTGGTAAGTATGAATGTGTCTGATGCTTTTCATGTTTCCTTCCTCAAACCAGTCATTCCAGGCCCTTTGGATGAGGCATTGCCCGATGACATACCACCCCCCCGTTGAGGTCAACGGTGCCCCAGTTTACACTGTTTGAGGGTTGCTGGACTCCCGGAGAAGGGCTGGTCAGCTACAATATTTAGTTGACTGGGAGGGGTATGGCCCTGAGGAACGAAGTTGGGTGCCGGCGCGAGATATCCTGGATCTGGGGCTGGTGGCAGACTTTCATCAGCTCCATCCTGAGAAGCCGGGTCCTCGCCCTAGGGGGCGCCCACGGGGGCATCCCAGGAGCTTACCTAATGCTCCCTCCGCGTGGTCCATGGAGGAACATCAACATACCGGCCTCCCTGACCAGCTCCGCAGCAGTTCCGTTCCCCGGTCCTGGGCCTCATCCTCTGGGGGTGTGGGTGGTGGTGGTCGAGGCTGTCTTTGTTGCTCGGCTGGCTCTGACTCCTTGGGGGGGGGGGGGTACTGTCACGCCCCCTGGTCCGGTCTTGTCCCGCCTCTTCTGATGATTAGTTAGTTGTACCTGCTCGTTAGTCATTGATCCCTATATATACCTGTGTCGGTCTAACATGTCTCTGTGAAGTATTGCCATGTTCTTCTCGTGCGTACTTAGCGTTTCTACTACTTGCTAACCGACCTGTTTTGTCTCATGGCTTTTGCTTGTGCTTTGTTCTTGTTTGCTATGTCGTCTGTTCAGAACTCCTTTCTGGTTTTGACCCATGCCTGTTTTGAGACCATGAATTTGGAACAATCCCTAACATTAAACAGAGTTCTTTACTTTACACCTGCATGCATCTGTGCCCTAACTGTTGCGTTATACTTGTACACACTGTTTTGATTTCAATAAACTGTGACTGTAATTTACCTCGCACAAAGGCATCAGGTGAAAAAAAGAATTACAATAAAAAATATGCTATCTTGATCTGGTTTTCACACTGGGTGATATTTTCATGGCTGAACTCAGTACTGTAGATTGAGAGCTGAACACTCTTGTTATGAATACCAGTGTTTTCACTACTGGTCTGCTGATGAAGCTCTTTAATACTTTGGAAATATTTGTGTTTTCTGCAAATGTGCTGCTTAGTTTTGTTCAATCCTGTCCCGAATTCTGTATATCAGCATGAATTACGCAAGTAGTTTTGAATCATTTTAAATGCAAGCTGGGTTCTGAAGTCTTAAACACAATATAGGGCTATTGTCTTTAACTTGAGAGGAAATTGCAAAGTAGCATTTAGCTGGTCCTTCATTTGGACTAGGTGCAGATGCTCAGGGTTCCTTGGCAGGCCCCATGCACAAGTACTCTGTTCAAGGTGTATGGCTCCTGATATCATCTCACATTTTTTCCAAATATGCAGAATGGCTTTTAATCTCAGAGTACTGTCAGCATTGCTGCTTTAAAATTTGCTGCCTGTGCCTTTTACTTACAAATTAGAAATTTACTGTAAAATGAAAAAGCTATACAAATGGTTAAAATAGTATATTTAACATCCCATATACTTCAGAACTGTGTGCTAATTGAGAATTTTGGGTTAAGGATGTCCCTTGGTGACATGAAGCATAGATTTTACTGTAGCAGTTTAATTTTATAAAGATATAACAATATTTTTTCTATCCAAGTTTAAGTATCTGAGTCTAAAGTGTAGTGCTACAGTTTTTGTAGGCGTTGCTTTTTCATTCAAAGCTTTGGCCAGCTGACACTAAGGAAGTCATAGAATTCCAGGAAAAAAAATCAGTTCTATTTCTCTCCTCTGCTGGGAGACCTGGTAACCCATGAGATGTCTAGACATCCAATGTGCTGCAGTTTGTATTTCATTTCCCAAGCACCTAGCTGTTGATAGTTCTCAGAAAAGAGCTTAAATGGGTTGGCCCACACAGGTTTTGGTTGCCATGGAAAGGTTGGGTACCCAATAGGCTTTGGATTCCCTTAGTATCAGGAATTCTAAGAAGCCTTTCTGTTTTGTGTTGATTTTTACAAGAGCATTTTTCCCATACTTTAAACCTTTTATGAAACTTAACCACACTCAAATATTTTGTTTGCTGCCTATGTACCTATGACCCCAGTATCATGTAAAAAGGTATTTCAAAGTCAGGCATTTGTATGGGGGTCTAGTTATAAATTGCTTTCTGCTGAGATGTATGAAGTCTGTAATACGATGCTTAGTGTAACCTGCCTGTGGGTCACTCATAATTTGCTAGTCATTAAGGTGTCACTGAAACATTAATTTAATACAAAATGTCTCATTGACTTGCTGGGGGATCTATCCACGGTTATTAACAAAACGAGTTATTGGCAGACTATTGCATTCTGAGATTACTGGCAGGAAAGTAGTAAGATTCTGTTGTCTAAGCCACTGAGACATGAGATATTTTACACTGTGAGTAAAGGCAGTGTATGTAAATAATTTAAAAATTTTTTAATTTAATTTTGTTGCTGTACATGACATAACTGTATGAAATAAAAGGTAATAATGGCAGTATGACTGCTTTGTTTCTCCTTGATTCTGCGCTTATATTACTCCCACTTTGGCTTTGTTTCAGAATTGGCAATAGAAAGTGTACTTTCAAGAATGGCCGTAGGCCAGGACTCAAAACAATGCACAGCTAAAAAAAGCTAAAAACATGACTTATTGTTTACTGAATAACAGAACTTGGATTTCTTGCAAACTACATTGGACGTACAAAAGGTTCCCTACTAGCTATCTGTCCCACATTATGTTCTCTCCAACAATTTGCTATTTACTGGGGAATTATCATTTTGCAAATCATGCAACATGAGCTTAGCTGTCACACATTCTCTCTGTTTAGTTAGGACTATTTTTTGTTGCTTTGAATCAGTCAACACTGGCAAAATCACTTGCTTCACATTGTTTGGTCAGCAGCTCCAGAAACAATGTGTGCTCTGTGTGGGGGTGATCAAAAAGTGCCAGTAATTGTGTTTTGCTTCATCAGTGACACCTTTCTGTCAGTTTTTAACATCTGCATTTGCTCATTTGTTCACGAAAAGGTCCCCAAACACGATTCATGGTACTTTTGCCTGTGGTCACAATATTTTATAATATTTAGCAAGTTCTGTTATAAATTAAGGCATTAAGACCAAGAAGAAACCTATCCATGATATGGCCAGTGGGTGGTGTCAAGCATCAATACAGTGCTAACAACATACAAGGAAAGAACAGGCTATTCAGAAATGGCTTTTCTGATGATTATGTTATGCATTTATGCAGTATTTTTCAGAATTACAAAAAGGCTTTAGTTTGACACTTTTTCTTTTATATTATGTAATTCTTCCTAAAAGATATGGATTCCATGCAATGTCACTACAAGTCTACATGCTGAAAAATGATTTACCAGCATTGCAAAACACTGCATTGAGGGGATGTTTATGGAACAGTGGGACACATGCCAGCAGTTTAACAACTCATTTCACAACACTGTCCTTGCCAGCTCACATCACATGTAAACAGTGCCATTAAGGAAAATAATAGCTCTGTATAAACAGAAGAAAATTACTTCAAAAACATGTTTTTAGTGGTCTGCCTGTTCACAGCATGTTGTTTCTACCCCTTCTGCCCCCAGTCCTGACCCCTTATGAAACCTTTGCTTGAAATGGCTGTTGTTCTGTCACAATCCTGCTGACTAGTCTGGGGACCTGGACCTTACCAGTATCTTGCTGACCGGTTGGTCCCACAAAATATAAAAATTACAGGACTACTGCATCTGTTCAACTTGTAAAAACTGATTCTATATCATATTTACCACTCCAAGAATATAGAGTAAGTAAATAGTAAATGAGAAGAGACGTCATTTTAAAGGAAATAGTGCACTGTTTTTTGGAATTA
Organism: Arapaima gigas; assembly: GCA_900497675.1. NCBI lineage: Eukaryota > Metazoa > Chordata > Actinopteri > Osteoglossiformes > Osteoglossidae > Arapaima > Arapaima gigas. The sequence continues at coordinate 182,510 of UFQX01000262.1, read as the reverse complement.
CAGTGCCAAGGTCACGTGAGCTATTACAGACTGAAGAAATAACAAAATAATATAAAGACCACAGACATAATAATAATCATAGCATTGTTATACATGTTTTAAGATTTTAAAATTTAATGCCTTTTGATGCTGCATTTGAATTTGTCCATGTAAATTGCCCATATTTAATCCAAAACAGATGTATTAGAGACAGACAGGTATACAGATATCTTTAGGGACCTGGTATGTGAAGGCCAATGAGGGCAGCTAGGGCCACATAGGATTAGTGAGGGGAAGCTGCTTGTGTTTAACAGAGAGCGTTAGTGCCCCACTGACCCCTTGGCCAGGGAAAGCCGAAGTCACTCGGGGTGAGCTCTAGCCACAAAAACCAACAGAAGTATGTGGGACATACTGTACAAGCAGGAAAATGTTCCTCTGGAAGGAACAAGAAGTACTGAATTTTTATTGTTTTTTTTCTTGTTATGAATGCTCTATGAGTGTAAAAGTGAAGCCTTCACTAGTGTCAGCTTAGCTTTAACCTGTTTAAACCTGATCTGACCTCCTGATCCAGCAACACAGCGGGAGTGTAGCACACGGGACAATAAGTTACGTAAACATACCAAAATAAATTTAAACACTCAGTTAAATTCTGTTTGTTTTCATATAGTATGTCTGGTATGTCTTCTTACCAGGGTGACACACTGAACAGGCTGAACAAAGTTCAAGTGAATGAGAGATATATAGAGAGATGAATGATACAATGCAGATTTTCCATTTTCCAACAGATATAATTAACTGTTTAGATAAGCCAGTGGGCAAGTGAGGAGAGGAAAACAAAAAAGTCTCAATGGCAAAGAAAGGAGGAAAATTAAATCTCTGATTGTCCAAATACCAGTGAAACATCTTCCCTTCATTTGCATCTCACAGAACTCAACTCACAGCAAAAAATTTCTATCTATCCCCCATGGGAGCTAACTTCACATGTTGCTTACTACATCTTGCTGTTGTATGGCACAGAATACAGAAGTATTTTCAATGTAATGAACATACTGTACTTTTCAAGAAGAAACTTTGGTGAAGAATACAGTACTGAATTACTGTACTTAATAGTGGCATGGATAATATAATAAACTGTGGACAGAAATAAAACAAAATAGGTCTAAAATTTTGACAAATATTTGAAAAGAAGTTACAGTATGGTGGACTAAACACTTAGAAATAATCACTCTGTCATGAGTCTGATCCAACTTATGACTGATTTGACTCATGAGCCAGCCATTGATCCCTAACCCTGTCATAAGTGAAGGACTATCTATCCAGCAATACTTCAAAATACAAGTTTTTGTGTATATGAGTGGCATTATTTGAGATCCTTTACCAGCTTGCACCCAAATATAAAGCAGATTTTTCACACTTACAAGAAACAGGAGCTGAGTGTGGGAGAATGTATGGGGATACCTGTACTGTTTTTAATTTTCACACTTAACTGTTGCCCTGTAAGAAGTAGGAAATGTTTCAGATAAATGTTATGCCAAAGTCACATTTTCAAACACATATTTTTTGTAGTCATTAACATGAAAACTGGAAAAATCATGGAAACCATGGAACAACATTAGTTGTTATAACATTCATTGCATCCACAATAAATTATATTCAGTAAAAACCTAGAAAATAAGATGCTAGGTCATTTGGAGTCCAAAAAGAAGCCCACGGTGCTGTGCTGAGAAGCTCCTCATGCAGGTTGGCAATAATGCCATTGGCCCAGTGAGCCAGATGCTCCTGCTGCTACTATCTCCATGGTGATGAGTAGAAGACACTGATTTTTACTGAGAGTGGGCCAGTGAAGACAACGAGTAGATAGTCACTGAATGTGATTTGAAGAAATGTCAGGAGGTTTTAAAACTACAGCTCCAATACAACACAGAATCTACAGAGTGAAGGAACATAGAAACACTGATTATGGAACTAAATTTTGGATCTTGTCAGAAGTGTGCCAGTGTTTCTCAAGCATTGTCTTGGTGTGGTACAATATGAACACATTTTTAATCTACTGGAGCAAGTAAAACTAGTTATTTTCCAAAGTAGTTTACCCATCTTTGTCAGTACTAGAGTTACTGGGGGCACAAAGAAGGAAAAAATGGTAGGAAGAGGAAACAGCTTTAATGAACTTATAACTACTGGAATTGTGATTGTTTTTATGCTGGGGTAAGCATGCATTCTGAGAACTGTTGTGTGAATCATTTTAATGTCCCTGATGTTTTAAATATGATTCTTGCTTGTTTTCTCTGTGCAACTTTATAATGTGCAGCAAAATAAATATTCACAGCCTTTGTTTGGTAAGCCACATGAACCATGCACTCTGTATTCTTTTGTGTCCTTATATAGCAAGACAGACAAAATTGTTTATTTCCTTTGAAGATTACCAGCGTCACCCTTCCATCGGGTGAAATACACAAACGATCAGACAGGAAGCTCTTCTTAACCCACAAAACCAATAAGCAGCTTTGGACTGTTTCAACAGTGTAGCCAACTGGCCCAGGTGTTACACAATCCTCAGCGTTACCTTGTTTATCCAAACAGCAAAATATTCTTCAAAGTGCTAAACAATTTGATTTTGAATCAGCTGTATATAAATATTTTACTTTGTAACAGTCTGCTCTAAAACATAGATAATCACAGTTATTGTATTTCTCTTGAATAAATCTAATGGCATCTTCATTAGATTAAGCATAGACGAACTCAACCTTCCAGCAAGGCAGGCTTAAGAAAAGCTATAACTTTAAACAATGAATAGAGTTCAGAGGTCAGGATTTTGATTCACTTATCCTTTAGACCTTTTCAGAAGGGCTTTCTAGGAACATGGGTGGTTGTCTTCAATCCTGCATCACTCATCACTAATCCCTTTTCTGCATAACATTTGTCCTATACTTAAATATTCTCAGCACTGGAGCATAATGCAGTTAAAGGAACATGGACAATATGTCAGTTTACATACTTCTCTTTACTTTTCTTTGCTTTCAGAGTTTTCATTTTAAAGCCACAGTCTACCTTTAGCATTCTCTGGGGCCATTAGTTTGTTATGTTCAATAAGTAGCTGTGTGAACTTTGCCTGAGATAGGCTAAGGTCATTTTAGTGAAGAAAACTATCACTATACATATTTGAACTGTTAAAATTAGTGTATTAAGTTTAATCAGGCTTTTGAGGCAAATTCTTTTATACATCTATCAGTTTGTGTTCAGTTAGTTCTGCATCATAGAGCTATTTGTGTGAGCAGCAATTCCAAAGTAATTACAGGATAGACTCATGCAATCCAAAACATATTTTGAAATGAGTTAATCTCCTGGGAGATATTTTCTAGTTGTTGTTTGGTGCATTTTATATCTGTATCTCCAAAATTTTGCTGTATGAAATATAGTACTGTGCAAAAGTCTTAGTAAGTATGCAAGTTCAGTGTCTGTTGAGAAGTACAGGTAGATTCTTATCTACCATCAGGGAGGTTTCTGATTGGTCCCAAATTCATTCTGCAGCCTGAGAATGACCTCAAACACCCAATCTCAGTCATACAGAACTATCTTGAGCAAAAAGAAGGAATCCTGCAACAGATGGTATGGTCCCCACATATGCCATGATCTCAACATGATCAAGTCAGTTTGGGAGGACATGCAGAGACAGTCAAAGTCTGCAGAAGAACTGTAGCCAGTTCCTCAAAATGTTTGGAAGAACCTACCAACCTCTACCTTAAACTGCATGCAAGTTTGCATAAGAGAATTGATGCTGTTTTAAAGGCAAAGGGTGGTCACACCAAATATTGATTTGATAGAGGTTTTTTTGTCTACTGCACTTTTTAGAAGGTCTATTGGTTAATAAGTATTCATGACATTATTTTTTGAACCATCCTCGCTTTATAGCATTTTTCCACAGGTGCCTAAGACTTTTGCACAGTACTGTATATGATCACCCTCTGATGGACTAGCGTGCCATCCAGGCTCAATTTCAAAGGCTAGCACCCAGTAATTTCTGGATAGACTCTGGACCACAACAATTCTGACCAGGATGAAGTGATAATAGATAAGGTATATGCTTTATTAAATTCTTTTTTGTTACTATATTATTAGTCTTATATTAAGGGTTCAGCCATAGCTACTTTACACTACCTTAGACTACATAAACAAACTGTCCTTAATTTATGACCAGATTATGGACTGACTACCAGGTCAAAAGTCTCCTCAATCATAGGTTGGATTGTACTCTTGACAGAGTGATTATTTCTGTGTGTAGTTCATCATATAGTAACTTTTTTTGTTTTTGGTGTTTTTGACTTATTTTATTTGACTTACTTATTTCTGGCCACAATATAGTATAGGGTATTCTACTTAAAATCAGCCTGCCTCAGACCTGTATATTTATTCAATAATATAGTCTTGCCAGTCTTGCGACTATAGCTGTCACATCAGACATGAGTCACAAAATTGCGGTCAAAGGGCAAAGGACGCGATCCAGGAAATAAAGGGCTCACGACAGCAACACGCAAGTGTTTGGACATTGGACCGCATCCACAATTCGGATATTTACTTGCAATCACTCCAATCCACCTTCGCGTTAGTACCGTGAGTCACTGATGTGTCCCTTCCCCTCATGTGTCGTCATTATCTTTATGCGCAGTGTGATTTTCCATGCTGTTTTCCTTTGTTAGGCGGCATTTGTAGATTAAACCAAATGCGTACATCTCCCTGGTTGTTTTCTCTTCGTGACTGGGTCATAGAATCACGCTACATTCCTGAAAGGTTCTCTGAACTTGAGTTTAACCCAGCAAAGTTTGCTGCCCTACAGAACAAATTGACTCGCCTGTGGGAGGTATTGGAAGGTTGGCCAACAGTGCCAGGCAACCTTTCACAGACGGTGCACCAGCTATCTGCAACTGTCCTCCACCTGCAGGGACTACTCATCACTGGTTTCCTTGCAGTTGAACAGCAGAATAGTGGGCCTGAGAAGTTTGATGGCTTGTGGAATTTGTGTCAGGGTTTCCTCACCCAGCTGAACCTCACATTCGCACCAACCTGCGCACTATCCAACCAGCTGCACGTGGGTGGCTCTCCTGATTTCTCTGCTGCCTGGGGATGCCCTAGAATAGGCCTCCATGCTCTGGGAGTCCAATGCCACATATTATAGGATTTACTCATAATTCATGGCAGCACTCCAGAGTATATTTGACCACCTAGCCAGTGAGGTGGAAGCTGACTTCAAGCTGTACCACCTGTGGCAGAGGAACCAGTCTGTGAGCCACTATGCAGCACAGTTCCGGATCTTGCCTGCCAAAACAACACGGTTTCCTGCCATACTCTGCACTGCTTTCTATGAGGGACTGTCCAGCTGCTTCAAGGACGCACTCGCTGGGTGCGGCATCTCCAAGGACCTGGAAGGACTAGTAAAACTGGCCCTACAGCTGGATCGGTACCTGGTGAAATGTTCTGAACCTGCTCTGCATATGGTCTTCACACCACCATCACCATTGCACACGCCTGCCTAATCCTCCATCTTCTCTGGTGGCCAAAGCTACCGAGGAACCCATGTAGATGACCTGCTTGCCCCTAATGACAGGAGGGTGAGAGCACTGATGGAAGAACAGCCTGCTCAAAAAATCTACAGGCAAAGTGCTCCCAGCTGGCCAGAAAACGGGGGTGCCAGGTAGGGGTCAGGGAAGCCCTCCCTGGTCCTAATATCCCTCCCATTTCATGCATTGCTCAGTTGACCCTGTCCTTGCAGCTCCAGTAGGGGAACTGGCAAGGAACAGCAATGGCTTTCATGGACTCTGGGGCAGAGGAGAACCTGATTGATCAAGAGCTGTGTTCCTCTTTGGCGCTTGATGTGGAAGCAATGCCCCAGCCTCTTACCATCACCGCCGTGGATGGAAAACCCTTCATGTCCGGACCCATCACCCATCACATCAACAGCGTTCACATGTCCCTGGGAGAACACCACAGGCAGATCTGTTTCCTTGTTACAGGTACCACCACTACCCCTCTTATTTTAGGCTACCCCTGCCTCGCCAGGCATGACCCCCATGTCTCCTGGTCAACCATCCATGTGCTGCCAGAGAGTATGCCTCCAACCCAGGCTGGGGCACATCCCAGGGAGTTCAGAACCCCTGAACCCATTGATCTTGAAGCAATTCCATCCAAGTGCCAAGACATGGCAGAGGTCTTCAGCAAGAAGAAAGCCACCCAACTGCCACCTCACCAACCATATGATCTAGCCAGGTGCAATGCCCCCTAGAGGTCATCTGTTCTCTCTGTCCCTTTAGAAGAAAAGGGCTATGGAGGAGTACATAGCTAAGGCCCTCTGTAATGACTTCATCAGGCCATTTATTTCTCCTGCTGCCGTCAGGTTCTTTGTGTCCAAGAAGCATGGAGGGCTTCGGCCTAGCATAGTCTACCGGCGCTCATAAAGGTCACCATCAAGAACCGTCATCATCTTCCGTTGATGAATGCTGCCTTGGACATCCTCTCTGGTGTCTCTTTCTTCCCCAAAATCAATGTGCAAAATGCCTACAACCTTGTTTGTGTGAGGTAGGCGGATGAATGGAAAAAGGCATTTATCACCCCCACTAGCCACTATGAATGCTTCGTGATGCCTTTCAGGTTAGCTAGTAGCCCCACCGTGTTCCAGCATTACATGAACAATGTCCTCCAAAACATACTGGCCAGTGGTGGCCAGTATGTTTTTAGGTACCTGGACAACATCCTTGTGTACTTAAGAGGAGGACCATGACCTCCATGTTTGGGCCATGCTAAAGAGTCTACAGTTCAGTAGCAGCACCTCCCACTGCTCTCACTAAACTCTCACCTCAGTAGTTCCACATTTCCCCCCAAACTAAGGCTGCCTTCCAGAACCTTTTGGCTTGGTTCACCTCTGCACTCATCCTCATCCACCTGAGCCCACTGAAGCCATTTGTGGTGGAGGTGGAAGGTTCTGATGTGGATGCAGGAGCTGTCCTCTCCCAGCATGATCCAGACCAGAAACTTTACCCTTGTTGCCACTTCTCCCAAAAATTTTCCCCCATTCAGCAGCATTACAGGGTAGGGGACCATGAGCTGCTGGCTATGAAATAGCCCCTGGAGGAGTAGTAGTATTGGAGTTATTCCTGGTTTTATATGGACCACTAGAATCTGCTAGCCATCTAGCAGGCAAAACAGCTTAATCCCTGGCAGGCCAGGTGGGCTCTGTTCTTCAAGCAGTTAAACTTTCACCTATCTTACTGTCCCGGCTTGAAGAAAACTAAAGCAGATGCCCTCTCCCATCAACACACCCACCTCGAATCAGCAGTCTCCAGAGCATTTATCTTTCCAGCTATCCAGGTGGTGGCCCCGCTTTGCTGGGGGATTGACAGAATCAGAAGTGTGTAGCAGCGGGATCCTCCACCACCAGAGACACTGACACCCCCTCACCTCCTTACATCCCCACCATCTGCCATTCTGAGGCATTGCAGTGGATTCACTTCTCTGCTTTCTCCAGCCACCCTTTCCTGCGGCACACCCTGCAGCTTCTCTGGAGGTGCCTGTGGTTGCCTTCTGTGACCAGAGACACCAGAGAATTCGTCAGAGCTTGTTCCACCTGCACCGGGGCCAAAGACCCCAACACTTGGAGACTGGAGACCTGCACCCCCTGTCAGTGCCTCGACGGCCTTGGTCTCACATCATGGTCAACTTTGTCCCTGGCCTCCCGGTCTCTCACAGCCATAACAATGTAACAGTAGTTGACAATTTCTCCAAAGCTGTGCACTTGTGCCTTGACTGGACTTCCATCAGCTCAAAAAATGGCCAAGCTGATACTGAAACACATGGTATGTCTGCATGGGTTCCCTCAGGACATCATCTTGGACAAGGGACACCTATTCACCACTTGATTTTTGAAAGGCTTCTGCCACCTACTTGACCCCAAGGCTAGCCTTTCCTCTCTCTACCATCCACAGACTAATGGCCAGGCAGAATGGGCCAACCAATAGCTGGGTACATTCCTGAGATGTTTTGCTTTGGCCTGCAGTCAGCAGTGGAGCAAATACTTATTGTGGGCTGAGCTCTCCGAGAACCTACACAGTTTGGTTGCCATAGGCCTCTCCCCATTTGAGTGGTATCAGCCCCTACTCTTCACCCACCAGTAACAGGAGGTCAAGGTGCCCGCAGCCCAGCAGTTAGTCTGTCAGTGCTGGCAGACTTGGGAAAGAGCTCAATATGCCACCCGAGCAGGTTAATGCCCAGTACCAACAGAACACCAACACCAGCACTGTCTGAGACACTTGTTCCAACCAGGTGACAAGGTTTGGCTGTCCACACAACACCTCAACCTAGTAACAGACTCACATTCACGCAGGATCACCACCAAATTCATCGGACCCTACTGCATCACCTATCGAAGCAACCCTGTCACTTATTGGCTCCAGCTGCCTCCATCGCTGGAGGTTCATCTGGTCTTTCATATTTCCCTTATCAAACCATTCATCACCAATCCTTTGTCCCCTCCAACCCCAACTCCCTCTCCTCCTCAAATCATTGATGGTGGATCCTGGATACTCAGCAGTGGGAGAAGGAGCGCTTCTGGATCTCATCCTGTTTCAACTTGGACCCAAATTGGTAATGGAGTTCCATCAGTGCTGGGCAGACCACCCTGGGCCATCTGGAGTCGGCCCTGGAGGGGGAGTACTGTCACATCACGCAGGAGTCACACAATCATAGTCAAACAGGAAAGGATGCGATCCAAGAAATAAAGGGCTCACAAGAACGACACGTAAGTGTTTGGATGTGAGACTGCAACCATGATTCGGACTTGCCATTGCTCTAACCCACTTTCGCATTGGCATTGTAAGTCACTGATATTTTCCTCCTTCTGTGTGTTGTCATTGTCTTTGTACTATTAAACTGCTTGCATTTACCATCCTGGTTGCTTTCTCTCTGCCACTGGGTTATAAAACCACGCTACATCCCTGACAATAGCACCACTGTCACTGGCTATATGTGGATGGAATAAATTAAAAAAATAAATGCAGTGTTTGCTGAGGAAGTTTCATAATGCCAGGATTCCAACAAAGAGCACAACACAGGCCAGGTTCATGAAATGATGCAAGAAAGGATCTGTGGTTAATGCAAAACTGTGTAGACAACCATGTGTTAGGACTGTTGAGGTTGTGGCCAATACTGAACAAAACATTACAGCAAGTCCACAGAAATCTGTTCAAAAATGATCACAACAAGTGAGTTCGAAACTGACTACATGCTTTGGTATACGTCAAAGTCTCAGACTGAAACTTTATCATGTGAAGTGTGCAACAATTAAAGGAGGCAGACAAAGCAAAATGTGTGAATTATTGTGTCTAGCTTCTGAACAAAACTGTATTTATTCACAAAGATCTCATTTCTGACATCTCTTGTAAGAGTGTCCATTTAGTCTACTGTAAATTAAAAAAAAATCCTTTCTTGAGTTCACTGTGCAAATGGGCTGGGTTTGAGTGGAACACCTAGCATATTATACATGCTGTTATTACTCTGTTCTTCACCAAAGTATTGTTTTAACAAAGTACAGTATGTTCATAACTTAGTACCATATAACAGCAAGATGTAGTAAGTGCAGGCAATTTGAGCTCTCTGTCCCACCGGTAACCCTGCTGTCCTCGTTGATGACCAGTCATTGGACACTGGTGTACCTGGTATAGATTTTGCAGTGGTGCTAAAGGGGAAACAACAGCAGTCCTGAGAAGATGTTTACTGCTTGTGAGAACAACTGACACTGTGTGGGACAAAAGAAGATGGTTGCTGACTGTGCGTGGATGCTGCTGTCATGTCACAGCACACACTCCCATATGGCATTCACCTCACACAATCATTGATGTCATACATACATACTGTGCAGGTACACGTGCAATGTTTTAATGCATTTTCATAACATGTTCAGAACATTTTTTGTCTACAGTGTAAGCTATAAGTGCTCAATTGTGTTGTACTATATGTTTTTGTTCAGCTGTTTGCAGGTGCTATCCTTACCCTATGACATTGTACATGCACTGTACATTGTATGTTACAAGACATTCATGTATACATGTTTTAATTAGCTGTAAGATGCTCATTTACGTATCAGAAGTCCTGTAAATCATTAAATATTATTTTTTGACAATTTTTGTCCAATTCTTTTTTAAAATTATTACTATTGTTATTTATTTATTACTATTATTGACTGTCAAAAGTGTGAGTCAATCATATATCAGTATTTTGTAACTTGAGGAAAATATTTAGTTACTATGTATACTAGGACTCATTTTGTGTTTGCCTTTATGAAGGGTGGCGGTTCAGTGAGTAGCATTGCTGTCTCACAGTGCCCAGGCTGGTTGAGCGTGTGTTTGAATCTGGCTCAGTCTATGTGGCGTTTGCATGTTCTCCCTGTTTCTGTGTGGGTTTCCTCTCCCAATCCTCGTCTCATGTTATTTGGTTACTCTTAATCACTCAGTGTTTAGTAGTTGCACAGATGTATGTATGGAATGTTTGACTTTAGAGCAGTACCTATACACTGGGGGCTGAGCTTGGGACCAAACTGAGCTTGTTTTTTAAATGTATTAGTACTGGGAATGAGAGATTTACCCTTTTAAAGTGAAATCCTTAGCCTGGTTGATTTTTACTAATTAATTACTCAGTAACTTTCCTATGAACATGTAGTCTAAGTGAATTTGTAAACTAACTTGTAGTTTTTTTCTTATTCTTCAAAATGCTCAGCATACTACATTTTCATATTGCACAGTTACTGAGCAACGAAAATTCTTTTTGAATCATCCTGTATTTTAATATATAGTATTTAATGTTTTTTCTGAAACAAATCAACTTCATCATCTTTTTCTTTGCCAATCTGAAAATTGGTGCTCTGCTGTACTTCAGAAGGGGGGGCATCAACTAGTGTCCTTGCGCCACTTGTATGTGTGTTTGTTTTTATATATGTACAGTGCTTTTGCAAAACAAAGTAGACTCTTGACGAATACTCATATGACTATCATAAAGTCAAAATGAATTATTTTAAGGTGAAACTGTTTATATCTCAGAAGATATTTTTATGAAAAATTGATTCAAAAATTCTGTTTGCATAATTATTCAACCCCCTACACATTAATGGTACGGTTATCTTTTGCTGCCATAACAGCTTAATATCTTCTTGGGTAAATACATATCGTTTTTACACTGTTAGGGAATGATTTTGGCCCATTCTTCTAGGCAGATTTACCCAAGGTTATTCAGGTTAGTTGGATGACACTTTTTGACCAGAGATTCTAAACACGAATGAGATGAGGTATTTTTGGTCTCAAGCTTTTCCGCTGACATGTTGCTCTAGTTCTTGGGATCACTGCTCTGCGGAAACACAAACTTTCTCCCAAGCTTTAGTTTTTTAGCACGCTGAAGCAAGTTCTCTTGCAAGACTCTGGTGATGAAAAGGTGACCCAGATGATAATGCTGCCACCGTCACACTTAATTGTTGGGATGGTGTTTCTTAAGGACTGGAAAATGTTACATTTTCACTACCCTCAGTACTTCAACTTTTTCTCTGATGTTGCCTTTTTTCACCCCCAAATGTTTCCCACCTCACAGCTGAATTATTATTTTTCTCTTGTAAACTGCATAATTGCTTTAAGATTTTTATTTTTGAGCAATGATTTAATTTGTGCCACCTTTCCATTTGGACCAGTGCTGTGCAATGTTTCATTGTGAAACAAATTCATAGTTCTTCAAACACTGCAGCAGAATCATTTGGAAAGAATCATTTGAAAACCTCTCAACAGTGTTCTCCATGCTAAAAGTAAGAATCCAATGGCAGTCACCTTTTAATATCCCTGGTAAGCTGAGGGGATATCTAGGAATGTCTACCAGATTATGCTGCACAACTCCCCTTATAGGGACATTAAGGAGCTTCTCCTGTTGAGTGATTTACAGCATGTGCCAAGCCAGCACTTGAGAGAAGAAGGATTACATGCTGAGGTAAGGCCAATCTGGATTGGTGGAGTGTTCGAGTTATTCACCCCATATGCCCTCTTAATTTGTTTTTCCTCCTGGGTTAAAGGCAGCCTCATCTTGACCTGCCTTTATATAAACAGAAGAGTATTAGTTTAATCAGCCTGTTTTGTGCACCGCAGGCTCAAACAAAGCCTAAACAGCTTGATCCCCTGGAAGAGACACAAGATCCTAGCCATTGCTTTTCTCACACACTCACCTCACTGTCACTGCCATAAATAAACTTTATGTTAGCTAGACTCTACAGCTACATAGTAAAATATATTTTCATTCCTTTAAAGAACTCCCAGCACGAACTGCTTGACTGAGGTTAACAATGTAATGCAAGTTTCAGAAGTTTGTGAGCTTATGCACCCACACCATACTTTTAATAACATTGTCAAATACTTAACTGTGAGGTACTAGCATGACCTATTCCTCCACTTAGAGTTATTTTGTAAATTTAGGTTATATCTTCGTTCAATGTGGTTTATTATGTTACATTTGTACTCTTAAACTACATACAAATCCTGAAAAATGCTGTATTCTTGTGGAAGCATGGTTATGCTAAGTACCTTATTAAAGGGTACTGCAGTAGGAGTGGAATGCAAACCAGGAACCTTGTATTGCAAGCTAACAACCCTAAGTAACAAACTACTTGCTGCCTCCTCTAATGATTACTACTAATAATTGCTTTTTTTTCAAAAACTACCCAAACTATCAATCCACAAATACAGGGACTCAGTGGCTGAGAGAAGCAGCCCTGTTACTCCTGCAGCACCTTCCACTGACTATCCCTGGGAATACAGGTATAGGCTTTCTCCAGGTGCACAGTACATATGTAGACCAGATCAACAAATTCGCATGACCTTTAAAGTAATCTCCTGAACCTGAAGCTTGACAGTTAGTCCAAGTATCCTTGCATAGTTTGTTGTAGGAAGGCTGAGGCATCCATTGGAGACCATAGCACAACAAATGGATCCAGACCTAGACCCAGAGCTTCCACTCTACCTCATGGAAGTTGGGTGTGCTTACTAGATTTAGAAGTCCCTCATATGTTTCCCTCCATCTCTCAATACTAAGGATAATCTTGGTAATATTTTGGCTGTAGCTCAAAAACCTGGAGGGCAAGATGTGTGCCTCTGTAAGCTGTATAAGCTTCAGGGGGTTTGTAGGAAGGTCTTGTGTAGTGCTTAAAGTATGTTAAATATCTCTAGCAGTTAGAAGAGTAAAGATATGGAAGTTATTGTTGAGGCTGTGGAGAGGAGCTCTAGATGGTTGTAGATCAGGATAGGGGAGCTGTGGGTTCATGCATGCCTGCATTTGGTCAACCCTGGTTGGGTCACCTGGATGAGAGTGTCTGATGTTGAGAGACCCAAAACACCAAGAGACCCAAGGCTGCATAATTGATAGTGTCCAGTCCATCTAAAGATGTGTGATATAAATGTGGGTCACTAAATTAACAGGTGCTCACCACTGAGTACCATCCATGGACTTAGCTCCAGAGGTATGTCCCAGTAAGATTTTTTGGGTGATGTACACAATACTATTTTGTGTTCAGTTTGGTCCTTGCATTTTATATTTATGATTTTTGTTAGGCTCTCACTTAGAAGAATAAAATAAGAATAAAGCTCTTGAAGTTACGAACAAAATAGTGGGCAATAAAACATAGTCAGGAATACATTTCATAACCACTGCAGAAACTAAATAGCAATATTTGAGTAGAGCTTCAGACAGTTTGGACTTACTTCTGAGGGACAGTCAGAAATGGAACTCATTCCAAATTGTTTCATCTAAGAATGTTATACATATATTTGAAAAGGCAGATAATTTATTTTTAAGTGCTTCAGAAACCTACTGTAAGTTCTTTTTTTCCTCACGTACTGTAGACACTTATACCACTGTGAATGCTATGGATTGTGAATCTGGGCTAATCAACTTATGCTTACTAAATTAGATAAAAAGAACATTTAGAGCTAACTCTAGTTTTACAGTTAGAGAAAAACATGTAAGTCTTAAATGAGAAGACTTAAATGGTAGTGACACATTGTAAGTCATATGGTTGGTCTGATTTTTGTCTGCTTTCTGCTATTAAAAAAACAGAAAAGTGTTGTTGTTGTAACTTATCCAGATGGAAATTTATCCACCCTTTTATTTAACTGGGGCAAACATGCAAAATAAGGCCACCCTAGTTTCCAGACTTTAAGCTGAACAGCTGGAACTCTTGTAAAAGCAGGAAGGCAAACTTGCTGCTTTCTGGACTACTTATTTAATGAGTGACCCTGACTGTTGGAGGAAACTGCCAAGAAGCTTGACACCACACACTTGGGTGGCAGTGTTTTCTTTGTACTGGACTAATACAGTGGGGTATGTCTTCACTGGTGCACCATAAGACCTTTGGAAGCAATAGTTAAGTGGAAAACCTGGAACAGGTGATTCCAAACATCTTAGAGAAGTGAATCATTAGTAAAAATCAAAGGGTTCTGCTATAGCAGCATTTAAAATTGTTTCAGTTATTTCAAATCTGATCTTCTACTTCCAGATGTTTATCATCAAAACAAATGTTAGCACTGAGATCGACATTAAAGGTTATCTGTACTTTTTTTTACAAAATAAAAGATTGCAATTTTCATATAAATACAAATATAAATATAAATATAAATATAGAATCATCCTTGCAGAAGGTGTTTTTGTTAGAACACAATTTAACTTCTAATACATTTTTCAACTTGTATGCTGATTTGTTTGAAAAACAACACCAAAAAAATTCCATGCTGAACATGATTGTAGTAGGATCTATTTAGTGCTGTGCTACATTGATGAATGCGATAATATTTAGTGCTATTCTACACAGGAGAATAGAGTAAAATTTTGTGCTATTTTATATAGGTGAATATGGTAATTGTTGGTGCTCTTTTACACGGGTGATACAATAAGCATGTAAGGTATTACTGGGGTTTTTTGGTTGGGATGGAATGCATCATAGTTTTCCCCATAAGATAAAAAGGAAACAGCTGTCTTGGTGTATGCATTCTCATACAATGTGGCCTTTTCAGAAACCAGTTAGTGTAAATGTGTGTAAATCAAGGAATGACTGTGTTTTTTCATTTTCAATCCTTCCTGTGTAGTTTATTCCAAAAGACATTAAATTTAAAACCTTCCAGACTACTAATACCTTTCAACTTTATTACTAAATCAGTGTATTTAAAAACTGATTAATATTAACACTTTGTCCATATTAAGTACTTTAATTAAAGATTTATTAGCAGCTATATTCTGAAAATGTTTACCTGTCAGACATGGATTTGATATCTGCAAAATTCACCAAAATGAAAAAAATCATTCAGCAGATAAAGTATGAGAATAGATCTTATTAGTGGATAAGAAAATCCAATTTACAGAGGGCAAAAGAGACTATTAAAGAAAAAAAATAATGCATTTGGTAGCACCAGGAACTATATTCTTGCAGAAGGACTAATCTGAGACATGATGTTCGGTTAAACTGGGGGCTGACTGCCAAACAGCAGCTGCAAGGTTTTGAAGGGTTGAAATGTATACCCCTGCAGTGTAGACTCATAAAGCAGCTGTCATGCTCACAGCAAAGTGGTGCTGGTGGTTGGGGGAGGGGGGGGGGAGGTGGCAAGTTGAGTTGGCCTCCAGATGTGGTGCAAGTATTAAACCGATCTTGAAGACCACCCTCAATGAGAGATGTATCTTCCTCCTACTATCATTCTCGAAGCAGTTCATGTGTGCTATATGCTAATATCTTCTCTCTGCAGTACATATTTCCAACATTTCTGATAAAATATCAACCAATATTTTTTAATGGAATGCATGCAGAAATATATATGCATACCTAAAGTTGTCTCATATCAGTCATAAATTATCAGCAAAAAAATTGAGAATGTTTAGAATTGTATTGATCAACATTATATGACATGAAGTTATAGTACTTCCTGAATGTGGGAATGATGAAACCTGACAAATAGCCTTAAATATTTCTCCATGAGATCACGTGTGTGTGTGTGCAGTAACCCATTATCCAAATTGAATGTAACTTTTTGTTCAACATTATTATTACTATTGTCATTCATAATACAAAGTTAAACACACTTTAGCTTTTAACCAGAAATGTCCTATTGTACTGAATTTCTTGCAAAGAAGTCATACAGTTGCCCTGTTTTTATATCCTTGACAAGACTACTTCTTTTTGAAATCATAATACATTTTGACAGTTTTTTAGTATGTGCATGATTTAAATTGTTCCTTGTCTGATGTATCATTAAGAAACACAGTTTTGGCTAACTGTGTAACCCTGTAACCCCATGTTATTATCAATGTAGCCCCACAACACTGTCCACAACACTGCAGTTAGTCGGCACTGTCCTAAGGGTGCAAATTATTGTTATACAGGAGAGCCCTATTTTTTATACAGCAGTACATTTATCTTGCTCTTATATACATTCTCAGGCCTTCACTTAATGTATGGATTAAAATTATCAGTCATCCTTTCTGTTTTAGGTTTAGATTTTGTCATTTACACACAATATGTTAAAGATGTAATTCTTTTTACTTGAATGTTCTGTATACAGTAAAATTGGCATAGATATACCAATTTTAAAAGAGTTAAATTTACTTTGAGTGCAGTAGATGTGAGTAAAATATGAATGGGCCATAAGCTTACTTTTGAGAGTTTACAAGGTTCTTGTATTTTTTAATGAATTTTTTTTTGTATTTTTAATGAATTTATTACAGTTTTTTCCTGGACAAAAATTTCTTGTTATGGTCTCAGTATTTTTTTTATTTCCCTGTATACTAACATCAAAAAAAATGTTGTTTATTAAAATATATTCAATTTTGCAGTGTAATTTATTTTTGAATTGCTATAAAATAAAGTTTACATTCCAACTAAAACATAATTTCAGAGAATCTATTACTGTAAACTATCAATATGTGAGAATAACCTACATGAGAAGATGGTAACACCAAATTTGGACTGTTTCCAATCTCAGTGCTTAAACCGATTTTTTCTTGACAGGCTTTCAGTGTTTTTGTGAGATATGAATCTAATTTCCATGTATTGCGCTCTATAAAAACTGGGCCATAATCCTTTATAACCAAATCAAAATAATAATTTGTTTTATATTTTTGCTGGCTATCTCCTCCTCCCTCAACCATTCATGTTATTATCAGCATGCTCTAGCAATATTTTTTATAATTTCCTCTTCTCTTCTGTCTCTGACTGTGTTTCTTCTACATGGCTATGTCATTTCACACAAAAATAATGCATTTATCTCTCATATAATTACAGGTTTTTCCCATTTAGTTTCTTTGTCACAAATACTGTTATAATATGTGAGAAAGTGTAAACCTTTACAGTGTTTCTATCTGCCTACCCTGCATATCATTTGTATGTATGTATTTATTTATTTATTTCTCTATCTCTCTGCATCTAATATGCGTCAGCGGTGTCCTCAGACAACCCTGCATCCGGGAAACGGGCACTGCCGCTGCATCGTGACGCACCAGTGAATCCCTCCCCCAGTTCATCACCAGGCAGGGTGCCGCTTTGAGCCCGAAATGCTGTGATTCGCAACGTTGTCACTCCTGCCTTCGCAGCTGCTGTCTCACTTCTTTCCTTTTTTGTTTATCACCACTTCTCTCAGTGGGTTTGCATTTTGACTTAATGTCTGAATGCCTGCTGGCTCACCTATTAATTATGAAATCATAATGAAAATCTTTGTATTTTTATACACTGTATCTGACTTTATTTTTTTCATTTTAGCAGGAAAGAGCAAAGAAATTTGAAAATAAGAAAACATAGTGCAAGCTCAGTAAAATGTGTTCATGTTATATAACAAAATCATATAGCTGTTCTAACATTTAATGCAGCACCAACGTCCATTTTCACACTCTGACTGTGGTTTATGGTAGATATATATGCTGCAGTGATGTTTTCATTCTTTTACACAAATAATCACTTGTTTTACTTTGATGCAATAATTTGTTTCCTGATTAAGTCCAATTTCAATGTTCCAGCTTCTTCAGTCTGGTCTTAGATTGTCCAGATACCTCGCCTGCACAGCCCCAGTGCTTACCACAGGAAGTATGGCTGTCACAAAGAATTGAATGTGCCGGATTAACTTAAGAAAGACAGAGATCCTTGGATGAACCCTTTCAATGTGGATGTCAAGCAGATGGTGACCAAACATCCTGCTAGTCTGGCAGCATCCAAACGTCATTACAGGAAAAGACTTAGGGCATTTGACAGCGATCCTTCTGTGGGTGTGACTCAGTGGTGTTTGGCCTCTATGGCTCATCTGACACTCATCTTCCATGCATAAAGCCCTCAGACGGTCTTTGTGCACATGCTACATGGTTCTTCACTGTGACCTACTGTCGCCACTGCTCACCTTTACAACTGCAGTCTAATAACAACTATCTTCTGTATCATTAATGTTGCATTCATACTTTTACTGATTTATTTTTGTTTGTGAAACCCAACTGTAAAGAACTTGATTCAGAGTGCACACAAAAAGAGCGGCCTAAGCGCACATTTTACAGCTTTGCATTCCCAGGATCCGCCCGGCTACTGTATGTATGCGCTGATGGTTCTTGTGCCGTGGTGATGTAACCCTAATCTTTTCGTCTTGCCTGCAGGCGCATGCACTTGCCTCCAGTTGCCGGGGAGATAAAACCCCCTCGCCTCTGGTGTTTCATTGGAGCACTTTTCATTAAAGACGGAACGGTGAAAGCACAGCAACCAGCGAATTTCATCTTTCCACCTCCTCCACT
Source organism: Arapaima gigas (assembly GCA_900497675.1). Lineage (NCBI taxonomy): Eukaryota > Metazoa > Chordata > Actinopteri > Osteoglossiformes > Osteoglossidae > Arapaima > Arapaima gigas. The sequence continues at coordinate 163,721 of UFQX01000262.1, read as the reverse complement.
CTGTGTGTTGCAGGGCTGCAGTGAGCAGGAGCCAGGGCTGGGGGGGGGGGGGGGGGGGGGGGGGGGGGGGGGGGGGGGGGGGGGGGGGGGGGTCCATGGGCTCAGCATGTGTGTCTCTGTCATACAGAGATTACTGGCTCTGACCCATCCTCATCATGTCAATTTTTTTCTTATGTTTCTGTCCTGATTTATGTCATGGGGTCTGGCCAGACTTTTTCGAGGAATTTCAGGCCCAAGGCAGTTTTTTGCTTTGATTTATTTATTTCTGTGCAATGGAAGCTTTAAATCCCTCACATATCCGAGCAGTCAGCTGCGGCCGCAGAAAAGCCTGCCACGTTTGTGCTGTCGCACTGCTGGGGTTCATGCCGGGACATACTTGCTGAATGCTTGATGAAATTCAATGAGAATTCTCAGTGAATTGGCTTGAGCAGGGAGACGGTGCAGCTCATTTAAAGCATTTAGATAAACATGAACAACAGACACGATCTAGCTGGATGTGTTGTTCCTGGTGCAGCATTCAGAGTTGCTCTCCTTTAACCTTTACACAAATTCTCTAATTGTTCATATCAGGTATTTATAAATTAACTTTCTAATGAATAGTTATAGTTTTATAATTTGTATAAAGGAATGCTTTTTTGAAAAACGTTTAGAGATTTTTAATGTCTATTAACTTTGAAGACTAGTGACAAATGCTCAGTATTGCCAAGAACTTAGTTTCAACTAAACTACAGCTAAAATAGTGTTTTTGGAAGTATTTCATAACAGAAACTGAGAAAGTTATTTAAAAAAATATTTGTACATTTTCTGGGAAAGACCTGCACACTGAGTGTAATCAAGTGTTGAGGCATCTCTTATAATTGACCCCCCTACATCCTAGAAAAACAAATTAAACTGAATCACATTATATAAGGCAATGTAAGATTTTTCAGCTTGTAGTGGGACCGTATCATCCCCACCATCCCCAAATATCTCATGATAACATCCAACCATAGTCACATCTGAAAATATAATCCCACAAGTAAAAAGAAGTCCAGTATTAGAAAATTATTTTCCCATTAGAAATGAGTTTTTTGAATTCACTGCTTTTATAACAGTGTGCATAATGTTGAATAAGGGTACTTAAAATTTTAAAACAATGTGCAGCAATCCCTTGGTATCTGAAATTTCTAGATCCAATTTTTGGTATTTGAATGGAAACATTTTCCACAAAAATTTTTATCCAAAGCTTATTCATAATAAAAAAACAAAACTCGAATATAAACCAAAATAAATTTGATAAATCAACAAATAAATGCAGTATAATGTTCTGTAATAAAAATACTTCATGTATTTTAATAAACTGTACTGTATACTGTTATGAATTCATGTGAAGCCATACAAGTGTGTGAAGTGGTGTCTTATCACCTGTTTGCTCTACTTTCGCTTTGTCTGAACATGTTTGCATTGGGTCATCACACTAATCAGTCCCTTCCCTTCACGCTCTATTTTTTTAAATGAACCCATTTGTTTAACTGCTGGTTGTTGTGTCAAACAAAGAGGTATAGTGGTAGTTTACTTTTACGTACATCTTTATTCCCTTTATTCCACATCACATAACACTGAACTCCTGCTGCATACCTGGCGCACTCAACCTCTCCTCTACCTTATGTAATGAAGTGGCACTGGGGGGCACTAACATGAAATTTCCTGTACTGTACATACTGTACCACACATTATAAACATGCAAATTTATAACAATATTAAGTGCTTTCTGATTAGGTAACATGTTTACAGTGTTTTATCATGCTGAAGCCATGGGTTGATAGTAATATAGGTATTTTTCAATGGGCCGGGAGTGCATTATTTATTTATTTTCCCTATTTTAAAGTAATGGGAAACAGGCACTCAGTATCTGCATTCAGTATTTTGGTATTTGTTATGTTTTCAGGGTCGAAGTAGATTGAAATACTAAAGGATTATTGTATTTACTTATACTGTATTTACATATTTTAAGGGATGCCTGTACTGTCCAGGTATGTTGGTATTACATTGAAATAATCAGAGAGCTAGGGAAGAATGACCATTAAGATGGAGGAGGCTACAAAATTTGTTCTCAAATTTAATTATTAAGTCTTCACCCTGGAACTTTTTTTAACTTGCATATGTATCCAGTCATTCATTTTTTTCATTTTCATTTTTTTGTATTTGTGTGATTACAAGATTTCACTAAGCAATTTCTGTTATTGAATAACAGATTTGTTAAATAAAATACAACCGTGAAAATAATTAAGGTATCAATTTCCTTGTAGTAGCTTAATTAAAGTATCAGCACTTTTATATGCATGCTTAAACTAAAAAAAAATTATGTAAAGTATAATGCACTTTCTGCAATGGTTGTCAATATTTTTTCATACTTAATTTTATACTAACCTTTGAATGAGCTAATATTTTAATTAAGGCATAACACATGTATGTTCTGATAAGGCTGTAGGCTGAATATAAGTATAGCAGTTTGCCATAAATTCTCAAAGTGATACTTCACACTCAGCCCTGTGTGGTGTTATGTGTTGGCTCACATTTGCTGTGTAAACACTCCTTAGCCCCAATTTCTTAGAAAAGTGAAACAAGACACTTGATGGCTGGAGATGACGGAAAAGGCTGACTGGCTTCCAAGAACGCAATAAAGGGAAGGAAGAGACAAACTAAGCCTATAAGTCACAGTGAAATGAAGAGGCAGGTTGTCTGCACACATGAGCACGTGTCCCTGCCCACACACTTGCTTAGCTGCGGGGCCTAGCAACAAGCATGTGACAGTGGGCCATTTCTTAGCCTTTTTCAGAAAATAATCATAAGAAAGTCATCATGCACAATGGTTACATTTGGGTTTGGTAGGGTGGTTGCTGTTGATATTTTCAAGCAGTAATCTCAACACACACTAGACCACATGTAAATAAAAGAAAAAGAGAACCCTATTAATGTTTCATCTGTGTTCAGTTATGAAAAAAACCACATATATTCATACATTCATTTATTCATTGTACTTAAGAGATGAGAGGGAAGTGCTGTGTGAGGTCATTTGGATGTTAGATGAATATTTGTAACGTTGTAGTTCGAACACAGACGCACACAGATAATGAACAAAGAATTTCGTTTATTGTTGAGGGTTGTTCCAGAGTCGTGGTCACAAGGCAAGCGCGGGTCAATACCAGAAATCAGTCCAGAACTAGCGTTGTAACAAACACGGGTGAAGCACAAACGATATCTGAAAAACAAAACTGGTCGATAGCCAGGAAAACAGACAGAAGGAACGCTCAGTATGCTCATAAAGATCATGGCAATACTTCACATCAACAGGCCGTAAGGCACAGGTACTTATAAGGCTTAACAGGAGACAGGTGCAGGGAAATCAGGAGAGGCGGGGTCTGGACCAGGGAGCGTGACAATATTATTACAATGAATTTTGTTACTTACCCCTATGTAAATAAATAAGAATCCACGGTGTAGCTCTCTAGTCTGGTGGGCTGTTCAAAATTTACTGTAAAAGTTAATTTATTGTTTGTGCCATTTGATTCAGATAACTCAGCTGCTCTGTTAATAGATTATAAATTGTAGATCATAGATTATAGTTTATTAAGACTTTTTAGAGTGGTTCTACTAAAAAAATTTTTCACAGTAAAAAAAAACACTTTATTTATTAAAGTTGTGACGTTCATTCATTTTCTACTTGAAAAAGTGGTCAGGCACTGTATCAATGCATCGGTGCTGTTGTAAGATAATATTTTTCACTTTGGTGGTGCATCTCAGAATATCTGATTTTTTTTTCTTTTTACATGTTTTGTATGTACATTTTCACCATGTATCATACATTTAATGTGGAGGTAATGGTCTAAAATGGAACAAATCTTTTATCTCAATTCACAAATCAAAGCTGATGTCCATTGTGGGTTAATGCTGAAGTGGAAATGTTTTAATTTATTTTATTTCAGATTCTATAATGGCCAAACAAATAAACATATTTAAACAGAAAGATGTCCCAGCAACAGTTTTGGGTTACCTTTTTTAATATTTTTTGCTAAATTTGGACATCTTTAGCTCAGTAGGAGCTGACTAATGCAAAGTTGTTGTCCAAGTTGTAAGTCTGTGTCCTTCACTTCCTGTTACTTTCTGCCCCTCCTATTAATTTGTGATATAACTGGAAAGAACCTCAAAGCACATCAACCCTCCCAGTAGTCCCTTCAGTTTGCTTGCCTTAGGACAGAACCACACTGTTACACATTTCCTGATTTTGCTCAAAATAACGAGACCTTCTTTAAATTGCCCCAGCTGTTGCACTTAGACTGGCAAAAAAAGTACTTGTTCATATTAATTTCTCAAAACCCATTCCAGACCAGAGCACAATGAATAGGCAATTAACAATGTGCTATATCCTTTTTTGTGCTTATATTATTTCTTTGTTTCAGAAACAGCCGGAGGTAGCAGTATTAAAATATTTGAATTTAACACCATATTTCTCAATCAGTGCTTATATGTCCTTTGTGTGTTTTTGATAAAGAAAGTGCTGATTATAATTTTGATGTGTGTTGTGAACTGTAGCCAAATCAGTTCTATTTAACATGTCTGCACATATAACTTGGTTTTAACTGTGATTTTGTATGGTGGTGAATATATGACCCTGGCCAAACACCTATAGAACCCAGACTAACAAGACTAAGACTACTGTGCAAACAAACAAGAAGAGAACCATACATCAAAGACTGTTTCTAGATCACATCCATATGATCAAGGGAAAGAAAATACTCCCATGGTCATGTGGAATTTGCCCGCTGTATATAGGAAACAACTGATCCAAAAGCCATGAGAATGCAGTGAATGCTGTACATTAACCTAATGAAACTGGATGGTACATACATTTGTGTTTCATATATTAAAACAGTAACCCTCAACAAATCTGTAAGAAGCAGTGGCTTTATGTGTGCAGTTCTTCTCTGCCAATCTTTTTATATTTTTGTGTATCAGGGAGGTACCAGTGTGGATGATGCTAGGAGAATTATCTCAAAGTTTCATCAGACAGAAAATAATAATTATCAATTGGCACTTCACTGGAGCCAAATAAGTGCAAGACATCCGTATTTTATTCAACACTCAATCAAAACAGAGTCACTGTGCACAACCATGGAATTGTTTCCAAAGGGTACCAGGTGAAATGGTCATTTAAAAAACATTTTTTGTCCAGATCCCATGTCCTTTAAAGTAATTTCCTGAAATACTTTGTGTGGGGTAGTAGTGGTTAGTTTCTTATCACAATTTTTGGGATGCAAAACTTGAGTTTCTCCATTACTTGATAATGACGCCATCAACAAGACATCTGTTTGCAATCAGTTTGTTGACAAATTTCCATTCATCTGGGAGACAAAGCTTGCATTGGGAAACAACAGAATTGTTTTTTAGAATTTCAGAGGAGAAAAAAGGTTTCCATTTTAAATGTTCTTGTGGCAGTGTAAAAATAAGCATGGTTCAGGCTAGATCTGGTTGTGGAAACCAGCATTCCTTGGGGAGATACTGTGTGGAGGTAATGAGGTCACATAAAAGGTACAAAAGTACCAGAGGTCACTTAAAATAAAATTGGTTCTACTCTGAGATTTTCAATTTGGAACAATCATTTCAGGTCAGAAGCACTATATGAATTAATTTGTCATTTTATAGATTTAAAAATTAAATCAAGATATAGGAAATATAATGCAGTAGTCTGAAAATCAGAAATTACTGTATTCTTCTACATGTGACATTTCTGCTATATGTATATAGCTGGATATTTAAATAATCAAGTATCCTTCTCTGTAAATTTAATGGGAATCATATAATGACGTATTTTAATCCTATAGTGTCAATTTATATGTTTTATGGCAAAATCACAAGTGTTTTGTTTTTTGAACAGTGAACAGTGTGTTTATTGCAGAATTAACTGCAAAGGAAAAGCAGCTTATTACCATCTGGAATGTTAATGACACACTAGACTGACAGAAGGGCTGGGTGGATGGCAGGGCTCCACAGAACATACTCTGTTTTTACACCCCTTTGTGAAAATGGTACATTTATTAGGAAACATCTCCTCTCTGTGTTTTGTTGCATGATAAAAAGCATTTTGGGAAGATGAAACATTCAGAGTTAGCCATAATAGACCTCTTGAAATATAAACCCTTTTTTCAGCATTCAGCCATGCATATGTTTTTTCATGAGATACAGCGAGAGGAAAGCAAACTTGAAGGCCTGGTGTTGCTGAAGGTCTCTGGTCCTGCCATTTATGGGTTCTGCAGTTTCCTTTAATGAGTCATGGTATGAGCCTGTTTTTGGGATAAAAGTATAAGATGCTTTAATTGTGGTTGGCATGTCCTGTTTACAAAATAAAAAATCTGGTGTGAAAGCACTTGTTAAGCAAACAGCCAGCTGAGAATAATGGTCCAGTGGGGTCAAAGTAGGTCAAGGCTCGGTGGTGTTGCAGTGTCCCCTCTGCTCGTGTCCCTTCTTGCCCTCTTATTCTTGAAAAGGCACACTGTTTGTACACAAAGCCAATCAGCAGGCGCTTTTTGGTTTCCTCCAAATGATGGCGATCTTCAGAATTAATGAAGATCCATGGTATTGTCTCCAGACAAGCTGCAGCGTGTGCACTCGCACTTGCAATGGAAGACAAAAAAGATCCTCCTCTATGATGCTGTATCATGAAAGTTAATGGAATGAAAGTTCCTGTAATTCCAGAATTATAATGTTCCACTAAATACCATACACAATAGCAAGTGTATCCATCTTCCCTTCTTTCCACATAGTAGGAAGAGTTTTTTTAGCGCTTTTTCACACACCAAGGTGGTCCATTTTATTACTATTGCTTAATGTTTACCTTTTTGGTGAGAATTTTGTGGAACAGTTACAGCATTCCTTGTAAAATGAATAAGAAATATGAAAAATATGTCATTTCAGACATTTTTATTATTTCTGAGCTTTTTTTTTTACCTATTTATAGAAAATTATTACTGCCGTGAGATGTTCTTTTTTTCTGGATTGTTAAGCCTAACCAGCACCAAGTGGGTGGTTTGTTTAAAAACATGTTGAACCATGGCAGTATTTGTCTTCCAGTACATATTCTGTGAATTTTCCAGACTAGGTACAAAGTGCCAGCTTTTCTCTCAAAGACCTGCACCAGAGCAGCAGTTTGCTGCTATGCTTTTTGGAAGGTAGTTAGTGTCTTGGAGCGGCACTGTTCCTCACCAGCAGGGGTTTATGAAGCTGGGTTGACAGACTGAAGCCCTGGTACTGTTTCATTTGTTTTGGCAGCCCTGATCATCCCTGAGTGTAATCATAAATCAACAGGGTTGAATGTTGTATTTCTCCTCAACCTTGGCTAAAAGGTACATGGAACCTGGACGCAAAGCAATGGGGAGGAGTAGGTTTCTGTTTATTTATTTTTTCCAGACTTAGGTCCTCAATTGAGTCCTGATCAGTTTTACCCATTTTTTATATTGGGAAACTCTTTTATGTTTGTGAACAAATATGAAGGTAAAGAACACGAAGACAGATTACATCATTCCTGTTTTTCCTCCTTCAGTGGTTCAGTGATTATTACTTGTGTTCCAGAACCAGTTAGAAAGTTGGACTTGATAGAGCAGAGTTGGCTGTGGATGTTCTTTGCCAGGATGACACAGAGCACCAGACTGCAAAGTATTGCGGAGGTAGGAGTATCATGAGTGTACAAGTACAGTGGGAGTCTGAGGTGAGCAGGCGCGAATAGCATGCCAATCTGGAAGAGAAACCACAGATAGGAGGACAAGACTGTAGACCTTAGTTCCCCTTAGTTCACAATTAGTTTGTGATTGCACATGCTTTCTTCTTGCTTTTCCTCTGTCCTCTGTGAGCATCTGTTTTTCTCCTGTTTTCTTCTTTTCATTTTTTTTCTTGTAAAATCTTCAAGCAAACCCAAACATCAAGAGTGTCTCATGGTCTTTTCCATGTTTCCTGTCTCAAGGTCCACTTCAACTGTGAAATGTCCTTGCTTGGCCCAGTCTGCTTTTTCCAACCAGTGTTCATCATTCCTAGGTTAACACTCTTCTGGCTCTCCTTTATCCTGGATTTGGACCTGAGACAAACCTCAAGTATGATCTGTTTCTCCAATCTGCACCCTGTGCTGCAATACGCAGTGATGCCGGTTCTGAAGAAGGGTGGTTAATTTGAAATAAAAAGATCAACTTTTTAAAATTTTAAAACGATGCCTTTCTCAGTAACACCTGTAGCAGGTATTATCAAAATGTTTGGATTAATTATTAAAAACACATACACCAGAATAGTTGGCTTTATTGTAGAAGAAAGATGTTCCTACGCAATTTTTACCATTCCTCTTGCTTCTTAGCATGATGGTTGGTCATATGTGTTCCTAGGTCTGTAACTGTAGGGCTACTAACCTTAGCATGGCTCAAAACCTTTACTGTGAAATAACTGGCAGTTTAACTGATTTTAAGACGCCCTTTGCATTCAGTTTTTTCGTAGGTGTGCTGACAGGAATGCAAATGATTAACTGTGTTAAAGTTCAGGAAAAAGTGCATACGGGGCTGATCGGCAGTCATGTAAGCCCTCTTTTTTTTTTTAAATGGTGCTGACAAATCTCACATCTTCCAGTATATAATGAGTCACTGTTACTGGAAATGTCCTCTTAGTACCTAGCTGAAAGTTTAATAGAATATGTCTGAGCGCACACAACTGAACCAATATATAGTTTTACATAGCTGAGTGATTCGTGTATATGGAACTGTAGGTTTTAACTACTACATGGGGGAAATGAATTGTTTCCAATTATGAAAGCAAACAGTCATTTAAAGTGTGCAAAAACGGATATCTGCCTTATTACGAAAAAGTGACAGGCAGAAGAATACTACCTTGGAAAAGTTAAACAGACCTTGTGCCATGGTGGGTCTGAATATGAACATTAACACTCCTCATTCTACCAGGACAGACATACTGAACATATCTACACAGGTCCCATTCCCCCAAAAAAGAACAGGGGTGGGCAACCACTGCTGCTTGCTCCAGAGGTTTATTTTTCTCCTGTTCTTCACTTTTTTGGTGCTTTTGTTTTAATTTCAGTTGCCAGCTGACTTTACCTAACAGCTAATCATCTGGATGCTTGAGTGTCCATTGAGGGTCCAAAAAAAAAATGAAAGTTGCGCATTGTGTAAGTGAAGCACTCTTTTGTTGCCTATCCTTTTGACCTTTGTACAGCTCTTTCACCCTGTTGAAATGGGTGTTATATAAAATAAATTGAATTGAATTCTCTGTATTACAAAGCATGGACCCATACTGTGTGTATGAACAGTGCACGAGGCCTCCTCTCTTTGCTCCGAGTATGAACCCAGATTGCTTTCTTTGCATGTACAATCCAAGGATGTTGCTCTGTACTCACCACTACTGCTGCCTCCAGTTATCAAGTACAACCTCAAACGCACCCATGGCCTCTTTACCTTGCCATGCCCTTTCACTCAGGAAGGACCATAAATCTGCCTTTTCCCTGATTTCATTACTGTATTCATCTCCAGCAGCCCCTTTGGCACATTTTCACACACTTCCTTCACGGCATCCCCTCTGTGCTGAAAGTGGCCCACCATGTTGCAGCTGTGATTTGTTAGAATCCGCCTTCTGTCAGTGGCTGTGGTCTGTCTAGCATGCCAGAGATGAAGGTCAGTTTTCAGTCATTGTATCAAAGCAGAGGATATCTCAAGTGTCACCACCAGCCTATCTCTGTCTCATGTCCTCAAATCTGGACAACTGTTAGTTTAGCTTCTTTCAAGGCATAAGTTCTGAGAAAAAAACATTTATTTTCTTATTTTATTTTTGGTTTACTCACGTTCCTGATTCACTTATTGTTTTAAATTGGAGCTTCTTGCTGTGCTTAGTGTGGGAGTAGTTCCCTGAAATTATGCTGGACTTGAATGTTTTAAATTTTGTGTTTGGTTGCTTTTCACTGGTGATTTCACTGCCAGTCCATATCCATCTGGTGCATTTTGATATCAAACTGAACATTTTTGCAGCCTGAAAACCACAACTGAAGGATATGAGAATTAACTGTAACAGTGATTCATTTATGGGAAATGATTGTCACCAGCATTTATTGTTGCAATATGAACCTCTCTTAGAAAATACCACTTTGAACTGAATGTCTAGTTCTAAAAGCTTGAACAGGAAATTGAGGGCTCAACCTCACAGGACCCCTGTGCCAACGTCAGCATGAGAGTGCATCCTGTTCATCCCAAACCCATCCGAGACAGGAGGACACATAATGAGGAGGGCAAGTGGTCCAAGAGGGTAGCCTGACGACTTGTAAAATCCACTGCAAATCTTTCAGTCCATGTGCATACTCGGGTTCAAAGCTGGGGGCTTAGCTTAATTCTCTGCCACAACAGGATTTGTATCAGTCTCAGAAGGGTCAATGAGGTTAAGAGCTGCTAAGTAGTGGTGTTCAAATACCCCACCCCAGTTCAAATCCCTGGCACTGTCTTTCTGTCAAAGCTGAGGCTGTCTGAGTGCTATGGGGACTGTTGACCCAGCTCACCTTATTATGGATGTCAGACTGGGCTGGAGTTCACACACTGGAAGGGTCACCGGGTGGTAATCACTCCCGTGCCTTTCTTAACAAATGTCCTGCTCTGGATAACAGAGTCTGCTGTTTGCTGACCTCATCAGGGGCCACATCTGTCAATCGGTGGTCAGGTTAGCAGAGGTCACAAGGGTAGCGGCCTCGTCACTGTGACGAGATGAGCCTCTAAAGCAGAGGGCCATGCAGAGTTCATGTATTAACTTAAATCACTTTAACACCGGATGTCCCTGCATAGTAAACAGGACAATGTTACACTGCAAGGTTCCTTGCAAGGGCTTGTTCTGCACTGCAGCTGCATTTTAGTGTTCACATCCATAAAGACAATTCCTTTGACTGGTATGTCAGCCTATTTGTTTTGTAAAATGCTAGTAATTTTCCTCTTGTATATAAAGTGTGATTGTTGGACCTCCTTTAGGTGTTCAAACAGCATTCTAATTACCTTGCAGGATTACTCTCAAAGGTTTGTAAATGGTTTTAAAGCTTATATGTCTGGATTTTATTATTATTAAGGCCTAATACATTTTTACATCATCAACATAAATGTCCATGTATGTTTATGAACACAATGTGTTTATAAGTACCACTACTGAATTCTTAATTACTCAGTATTGGTTCAAATTTTTATTTAATCTTATTAAATTCAGTGTGCTGGTTGAGCGGTCGTAAAATCATAAAATGCAAGTGTTGACTCCTGGATGTTTGTCTATTTTGATATAGCCATAGGTTTAAGTGAAGGCCTATTATTTTCAGTCATTTAAAGAGATGATCTAATGTTCTTGCATATTAAATTTTATTTTATTGTGCTACATATTTATACTGATTACAGCAAAATACAAGTATTTTGCCCTCATGAAACATATTCAGTGTAATATGCTCCGTCATATATCCTGCTGTGTAAGTGTATAGGCAGAGTGTGATATTTTGAGTTGATGGTGTAAATTGCCTTGCAACACAATCTCTGCCAAGAGAACAAATAAAAATAATGTATGAGCTCAGTTGTTATGAAAATGAATATACACATTAGGTCGCAAACTAGAGTTGATAATTTTGCTACATTAAATTTGTAGGTGATATAAACTTATAGCAAGTGCAGTGCTGTGAAAAAGTGGGAAAATTTTTTTTTCCATTTTTTTCACCTTTTTGACATTAAATTTGATCATTTTGTTGCTGTCAGTTCTACTCATATATGAATGGAGCCGGAGAGAGAAGAACTTCCATACCTGTAAAGCATCACTAAGCTATAGGCAGTGTATAAACAACTGTAGTCCATAAACCCTTAACAGCACGATTCCTGTGATGCCCCTCTAGTCCAAGGAGTTACTAGTCACAAAGCAGTTATGGGTAGACAGAAAATATTATAAAACTACTTCATTTTTATAAAATGAATTAGTCATGAAGTTTGTAAAACATATATTCTTCTGTCATTTAGCATGAAATGTAAAATAAGTTTCTATTTAATTTCCTATCATATCATAAACTTTCCTATCATATGTTATATTGACCTGACCTGTCCTAATACAACAAGTCTTACAGAGTATTTTTATGTATTGTGCCTATATCTAAAACAATTGGCAGAACCTAATCCCAAATAAAACAGCAATCATTTATTTTCCTATTGTGACTTAGAGGAAACATCTATCTATCAATCCATCCATTATCCTTCACCACTTCATCCAGACCATGGCTGCAGCAGTCTAGAGCCTATCCCTGAATTGGTGGTAGTCTATGAAAAAACACTACATGTAATGCCAGTCTAAAGCAGGGAGTTAGCAGGTAGAGTGACTGGGAAGTAATAAACAACAAGTGAAAATGAATAGACTTCTTGTCCATTTTTGTTAGTATGAGGAGTTAGAGTATAATTTATTTCATTCCTTGATTTATGAACTCTTCATACAAAATTTTGGTATAACACTTCTTGGCTTCTGAACCAATTTTTGAATTCCAGAATGAAACTATTACTATAATCAAATTTATGAGTGTCCAAAAAAATTGAAAATTGCACATTGTGCAATTGAAGCAGAATTAATGATTACTTTAGTTTGTCCAAGTGTACCATCAGCTGTTTGCTGTTGGTTTTTGTTGTATTATTTTATGTTCTACATGTTTATTACACACAACAACTTGCAGCAGCCTCTCCCTTTTACTGTTCACTTATTCTGCATCACTCACTCCCAATTTTACACACACACACACACACATATGCCGCTCACTACTGTGTAGTATGGCAAACTGTAAAGTGTGAACTGTTTCAATGGGTTTGTGCAGTATCTCCGTTTTAATCTTATAAATAATCTTATAAAGTGTTATTCAGCAAAACAGCGCTAAAATGTATAAGAATTTGTGAAATGAAAATGAAAATTGAAAAGAAAACAGTAAGGAGGCTAGAAAAGTGCATACAATATAAGTAAAGATATTGGTACAGATGTATTGTGGTTTTATAACACAATTACAGAGAGAAAGCAACCAGATGGGTGGACGCACACAGTTTACTCTATAAACATTGCCTGACAAGTTTAGCAATTTACACCCCCTAAACAGCGCTACACCTGAAAATGATACTGATGCGAAGGTGGGTTGGGTGCGATGGTTGGTAAATATCCGATTTGTGGATGCAGTCGTGGATGTGGTCCCATGTCTTGCGTATCATTCTCATGAGCTCTTTATTTCTTGTATTGCATCCTTTGTCTTTTGAGTGAGCAAAATCACATGTGATGTGACAGTACCCTTCCCTCCAGGGTTGACTCCAGATAACCCAGGGTGGCCTGCTCAGTATCGATGGAACTCCCTCACCAATTCGGGGCCAAAGATAAAACAGGATGGGATCCAGAAATGCTCCTCAGGGCCATAACCCTCCTGGTTGATCAAGTACTGCACACCCCAGCCCCGTCGAACGGGTATCCAGGATCTGCTGAACAGTGTAGGCAAAGTCACCATCAATGATCTGAGGTGGGGGGGGGTAGGGTTAGAGGGGACAAAGGGCTGGTGATGAATGATTTGAGGAGGGAAATGTGAAAGACCAAGTGAATCTTCAGTGATGGAGGCAGCTGGAGCCAATAGGTGAGAGGGTTGATTCAGTAGGGGATAGAGTAGGGTCTAATGAATTTGGGGGTGAGCTTGCAAGCGTCCATCACTAGGTTGAGGTGTTGTGTAGACAGTCAATCCTTATCGCCTGGATGAAACAAGGGTCTCGACCGGTGCCGGCATTGATCCTGTTGTTTGTATTGGGCTTTGGCTTGCTGAATGGTATACTGAGCCCCCTCCCAGGTATGCTGGCACTGATGAACCAACTGCTTGGCTGTGGGCACTTCAACCTCCTGCTCCTGGTGGGTGAAGAGTGGAGGCTGGTACCCGTAGCATACCACAACTGGGGATAGGCCCATAGCCACTGAGGTGTGTAGGTTCTGGGAGAGCTCAGAGCTCTGAGAGAGTGCCTCAGAGTGCTAGACAGTGAGGACATAGAGATGGTGAGGGGGTGACTCCGGTGGTGGAGGATCCTGTTGCTGTGCACTTTTGAATTTCTGGGAGAAGTAGCAACAAGGGTAGACTCAGGTGAATGAGGCTGGGTACAGAGGTGAACCAAGCCAAAAGGTTCTGGAAGGCAGCCTTGGCTTGGGGGGAAATTTGGAACTGCTGAGGTGAGAGCAGTGAGAGGAGCTGCTACTGAACTGTAGATGCTTTACCACGGCCCAAACATGATGGACATGGTTTTCTTCCTTCTTTGAGTACACAAGGATGTCGTCCAGGTACATGAAGACCCGCTGGCCCAGCATGTCTTGGAGGACATTGTTCATGAAATGCTGGGACACAGCGGGGCTATTAGCTAGCCCAAAAACCATCAGGAGGGACTTGTAGTGGCTCCCCTGATGCCTACCTGGCACCCCTCCTTTCTGGTTGCTGGGGGCACCTCGCCCATATGTGTGCGCCCCTCATAAAACGCAGCGTGGAGTGCGGCAGACCTCCACATTGGCTTGGTGGCCAACATCTGGCTGGTAAACATCTTATTCATGGATGTGGTCCGATGTATCCAAACACTTGCATGTAGTTCTCGTGAGCCCTCTATTTTCTGGATCACATCCTTTGCTCTTTGACCACAATGGTGTGACTTGTGTGTGATTTGACAGATATAAGGGAACTGAACAATTTAAAAACTTAAGCCATTCAACAAAACTGATTATCAACTGTTCTTCTCTTCACTCATTAGTAGAGTAACAGTTTATTATTGTAAACTGCCTGGTTTATTTAAAATTGTCGTTTTTAAAAATAAATTTCACTATTAAATTAACAACTCTGAAGCATGGAGTCCTCAGTCCTTCTCTGTCTCTCACTTACAACTCTGGACAGGTGTGATCTTCCCACTTTGCCATGTGTATCGTGTGTGTGGTGCTGCATGATGCAGTGTGCAAGCATATCTACTGCATGCTACATGGTGTTTTACAGTGTTTTAGTGTTAATTGGGAAAATTTATTTGGGGTTTTTAAATGAGATGGGAACACATTATTATTTGTCCCATTTTAAATAATGCCAAATAGCCTTTCAGTATACAGAATTTCAGTTTACGTACTATTTTCAAGAAAGGATTCATTTCAGAAATCAAGGACTTGTTGTAATTGGGCGATATATTTGCTTAATTTTGCTCTAAATTTTTTCATTTTAGATTTTGCCACATTTTCCATACTAGAGACAGATAATGCAAATTAAACCCATTTAAATTTGGAACTGTTGCCTTACTCTTTACCCTCCGTTAAAATAAATTTTAAATTGATGAATGTGCAAAACTAGTTTTATTAACTGTAAATATTGATGGAAAAAATATTTGCTTGTTCTTTACTAATGTTGTTTAATACAGTGTAATCCAAGGAAAGACTGTTAAAATCATTTTAGCTATCTGGAGCACATTCTACACTATAGCTTTTCCATTGCACTAGCAACTTAGTGCTTAGGGGGTCCATATGGGCTGACATCAAAAGGATTTTCACATCAGTCACTTTGGATATGCTAGAAGGACATATGATATAAAATTTTGATATAAACACACCACAAGTTTGAAAATGAAAATTTCATGTCAAAATTTACTTCCCTGTTTGAAGGTACGCTGCTCTCAGGCACAACTTGGATATGATGCTTATTTTAGAAAATTTTAACTGCTAGAGCAAACTCATAATTCCAGCAGTAATTCCACTGTGACATAAAATGTAGGATCTGCCATTTCCATAGAAAAGCAGGGGGGGATTACAACACATAGTATCAAGAAACTTCAATAAATATATCAGGCAGTTGGCTTGACACCGCATAATAACAGTAACTCTCCCATAACAGTGGAATCTGTCCAGAAATGATGGTAACCATACAAATTGCTATTTCAAAGAACTCACTTTATACCACGCTGCTTTCAGTCTGTGTTTAAATGTAAGCTGTACTTTCTACTTTGGTTTTCAGGCCTGTGAAACCTGGCAACCAAGCATGGCTGGAAATGAGTGTGGATTTGCGCTTCCAAAAAGGAAATGATGGTTCTCTCTTGACTACTTGTATGCTGGGACCGGTCATAGCATTGGAATGCAGGGATTTGACTGCTGTGTCAGTTTTGCTGGGCTTAAGGAATCAAGTGGGACTTATTTGCTACCAAGATATTCTGAAAGAATCTGTTCTCTCACTATTGAATACATTATTTATTTTTTCATTTTGTGAGAAATTATTATGAACTATATTTAGGGTCAGTTTTAGTGTTGCCTAAATTGCATTATATGGCTACAGCAGTTGTCTGCCTTTAAAAAAATTCATATTTTGCAAGGTCTTTAAAGTGTACATTTTAATAATAAATGGTAAACTCAAGACTTAATTTTTTCTGTTCCTTTACTCTATCACATTCCACCAAACAAGAGTAGATTCTTTTAATTTGGGGTAATAATGCTGAATCCACATCAAATTAGAAGCTACAATATTCATAGTGTCGTAATTTTTCAACAAGAGCAAGATGATTAAGACAATCCTGTTCTATATTACTTGTGTCAGCTCTGATGTTTGGCAGATGTGCAGCACAAACTGCATTGGATCTTACTTTAGCTTCAGTAAGAAGCCATTTGAATGTTTAGTCTAATCTGATCCCTCACCTCAATTTGCATTATCACCCATATCCTGTCAGCAAGGCCACCCAGGCTAGCAGTGCTCTTCAGCCTCCTAAATTTTTGCCTGCCTTCTACTAATGTATTATGATAGCAAAAATGTCACTGACAAGTGATATAGATATAGCTTTGAAAGTTATAACATAATATTGGTATGCTTTATACCTGCCAGGCTATGAGAAAGGTAGTCTGTCATTGTAGGTGAAAAACACCTCCTTGAGAGACAGGCTGATGATATCTGCCAGATGCAAATGTATAATTGTTTTCAGGCAGTGGCTAATTTGGTAGGAGGAATTCTGGGAAGGGGGAGCTGTACATGAGCAGTCTCACTATGGTTTCACTTTTGTGCTTTAAGAGGTTTTCATTCTTGAATTTGGTCCAGACCACAATCTTTGACAACTGAATGAAGACTTATTCATGTGGCAACAAACATCTGAAGCAGCAGCTGAAAGAACCATCTGGGTTTTGATTCATCGGTAGATGTCACTTTGCCCTTGACAAGTCTATTGGAACCCCATGTACTTTGGAGAAGGTATGGCAAGCACTGCGCCAGCTGTTGCGACATTCATGACAGCCAAGTCCTCAAAATGTGCTGTTGTAGGTCTATACTTGTACATTTAGCGTTCACAACACAGAGGACCTGGCAAGACCTAATACCATCCCTGACCTGGTTCGAGCACAACACTGATGTGTGTATTCTGCAGCTGTCTGTCAAATAGACATCAGTAGTAGTATCTGAACAGAATATTTGGAGATCATTTAACAAACAGTACCATACCCATACTAACTTTATTTTAATTATGATGTGGGCTCTGGGCACAAATGAGACTTAGTTTCAGCCCAGGAGTTACATACAGCAGACCAGCCCTTAGTAATACTGGCAACTGAAAAATGAAACTTTGTTATTACTGTAACTGTAATTCCACCAAACACCAAACAAATTAGCTGTTCTATGTGATTAAATCAACAAGCCATTCATTGTGATTAGTCACTTTATCCTGGTATCCTTTCTTTGAATCATTAGATGCTAGGCTACAAAACAACCCTGGATGGAAAACCACTCCAAATGAAACAAGGATGAGTTAAAAAAACAAATAATGAACGGCAATAATGAAAAATAAAATCATAGTAAACCATTTAGGAAACTGTCTTAATTTCTGAAGATAAAAATGTTCCATCCCAAAAGGCCAAAGAGGGGAATTTGTGTGATATGTGTGAGTGATTACTGTGAGTGAGCATTGTGTGTGAGCATGCCCTTGGCATTATTACGGTGATATAAGAACTCTACAAAATATGCACCAGCTGTCAAAGGCCGAGAAGATTGCTTTTACAATACGGCCAGCTGCAGACAGGGCTCTTTATGTATCTGGACTTTATTAAGATAAATTAATATTAAAATAAAGTTCTCCTTTTGTCTCAGTTTTTATACATCCTGATTTCCATTATCTGTTTGTTTTCCCTATAAAGGCTAGCAGTACACGTGGACTATTCCACCCCAAGGGTACACCCAGAACCCTACCCTTTTCTCTCATGCTCTTAAGGATGGCCTCACTTCTTACTTTCCCTGGTGGTTTGACACTAATTCATTATGTGGAAGACCTTCTTGTGTGCTCCCCATCTGAGGACACATTGATTTGACACTATAATTTTGCCCTGTGCTCTTGCTATGAAGGCTTCAAAGAGCAAGCAACAACTTTGGTCGCCAACTTTAACATATCTGTGTCATATGTTGCACAGCAACTTTTGTCAAGTTTTATTCTCACAGTTTGCTGTTATTTCAATCCCCCATCCTGAAACTGCTGAGCAAATGCATGCATTTCTGGGCATGTGTGGCTATTGTTATCAGTGGATTCTGGACTATGGTAACTATTGACATGTTTTTAAAGAGCATATGCCCATTGCATAGCTGATGCAGTGACAATAACAAAGAAATTACTAACAGACCTTATTCCAAGGTTTGGCTTTCTCCAAAAATTGTCAAGTGACCAAGGACCCCACTTAACAGGAGAAGTAATTAAAGAAGTTTGTAAGGCCCTTCAAATTGACCAATGACTACACTACCTTATCACCCACAATCTGCAGGGTTAACAGAAAAACACAATGCAACTCTTAAGAACAGATTACAGAAAATACGTGCAGAGTTGAAATTGCCTGATACCCTACCGCTGGCCTTTATGTCGAGACACTGTCAGGGGCACTGGTCTTTCTCCTTACAAGATCATAATGGGTAGACTAACGATTGTTCCATACTCATTTAATTTGATGGTGAAGCAAATGAACTTACACAAGTTAGATGATGAACTGCATTTTGCATTGGTCTTACTTGAGTGCTGAAACAGACCCATGACTAAGTTAAGGAAGTACAACCTAACCCCATTGATGTTAGTTGTCTTTCTTTTTTCCTTCAGGTGACTTCAAGGGAAATAACACTCTCAACCCTCAATGGGAAGGCCCCTTCCATTCAGCTTTCACAACAAACACCACAGTAAAGTGTTTGGGATGATCAGCATGGATCCACTCAAGTCATTGCAAAAAAGCCCATGGAACCAAAGGGTCCCATTGAAGATTAATTTTACTTATACCCAGAAGGGAGATATGGCATAAATACTTATCTTGCACTCTCATCACACTATGCTAGACTGAAGAATATATCTAAGTGTTGGGTCTGTTCACACGTTCCACTTTCTGCACACTCCCAACTTCCATTATACCCCATCCCATTCAATATCACTGACACTGTCAACTGATGGTTAAGTCTGCTTTCTGTAAGAGGCACAATATGAGATTTTAACATCCTGGATACAACCCCAATATTAAATAATTGAATCTACTCCATCCCACCCCTTCAGACTGATGGTGACTTTCCACACTTTAATATAACACACCACCCTCCTTAGTTTACTTTCATCACCCCATCATACAGCATATTGGTGCTGCATGTCTTTCTACCAACCACAATCCTTTTGTGCCCAGTACATGGCTTTCTCTTCATCTCAGTATTCATACAACTTCACCTCTGTCTTCATGGACATTGTTAACATTGTCAATGTTACTGATCCATCCAGTACTTGTCAGTTGGCAATTTCTGTGTACAACATTTCAATATTTATCCCAAATAGTACCTACTGGGTATGCAGTCACAAACCTTACCCCTGACTTCCTCACTATTGGTCTGGCTCTTGAAATTTGTTGTATGTTGTTCCCCATATTAGATCGCAATCCCAGTCCCCATGGTCCTAGAAAAGTGGTGCAGCACTTCAAATACTCAATGTTTCTTCATAATTATCTGTCTCCAGTATGGCACTGCAAGGACTGCCCACAAACTGATCAACATGGCTACCTCCCTGGAGAAGCTGGTGAGGAAGACTGCTGACAGTATCAAGGATATCAACTCTACGATGGTTTTTTTGTGCACAGGAGCCATGCAGAATCGTCTTGCTTTGGACTATCTTCTAGCAGCCCAAGGGGGAACACATGTTGTCACTGGCTCTGAGCGCTGCACTTCAATCCCAGAAAATTCTGAACACATTGCTTTGATAGCAGACAAAATCCAGGGAGAAGGCAAAAAGTTTTCTAACTACAATCAATAGGATTGACTTATTGGGCTGAAAGAACTTTAGGGTTCACCGGGTTATACCTTGTCTGTTATGTCTTGATTTGTCTTATTATTATTATTATGTGCCTCAAAGCTTTTTTTGTGTTACCTCCACAGATCCTTTACCCTTTCTCTGCTTATGTGGAGCTCTTTCTGTTGACTCCCCTACCACACTTCCCACTCCTACTGACAATGACAGTTGTTTCTTCCTGTTGTTTGGTCTCTCTGAAATAACTGTGTGATACCTTGAATGCCATGCTTATAAAGTCAATATTCTATTCTCTGCACTTGCTGGAATGGTATTCAGTTTTTTCCATTGTGGGTTTTTGGGGTTCCTTGGGAGATCTGGATCCTTATTGGTTTTGTCTTATGGCATAAAAGAGGGGAAAAGTGAAAGAAATTTTGCTCTTTTCCGCTTGGACTCTGTTTGACCTACATGACATGATGTCAAAGCCTGCTTAAGGGGTTTGTGACTTGACACAGCCATATGTCCTTATTGCCTTAGCTGAATTGTGTAGTTTTGTATTAGTGAAAGGATTAGTTTTGTATTAGGGGAACAAAGCCAACAGTGGGAAAGTGGGAAGAGGGAACTTGTTTATTACTACTGTGACCCGTTGTTAGGGTTTTATTATTATTGTTATTATTTATTTATTCATTTAATTTAATAGCGGAAGAGTAAATATGAAAAGTTCAAGAAAAGCCAGGGACTGAGAGAGGGACTGGAGAGAATGTGGAACATGGTAACCAAGGGAGTGCCATTGGTGATAAGGTGCACTTTGAGCAGTGATCCCTTAGCTGAAATAGTGGTTCCATCAGATCCCAGGAGTGACAACATCAGTCTCAGCCCAGGAAAGGCAAAACTATTGCACTGTGTACCCTCAAACTCCCAGGCCTCTGGTAGGAAAAACAAAAAACAATAAACGTTAAAACCCAGAGGAGAAAGCTGGGTGAGAAGAGAATTTTATATACATATATGTATATATAAAATCTGAAAATTACTTAACTCCTAAGTATTCACCCCCTTTATTTTAACAGACTAAATTGGGTGAGGTATTCAGTTATGTTGACAAATATCACAGTAAATATGTTAACAAGGTACACTGCGTCCATTTAGAATCCACCTGTGTTCAGATACAATCAAACCCAATAGATATTACTGCCTACAGACTTTATAAGGTCTCACAGCTGAAACAGCAGATCAAATCAGTTCTGCTGTCATGAAGACCAAAGAGCTGTTCATGTTTGAGGTAAAGCTGGGAGGACAAAAGCTGGAGAAGGTTTTAAAAAGATTAGCAAAGCTCTGAAACTTTCTAGGAATATGGTGAAGTTCATTATAACAAAATGTAAAAAAACATGGCACAGCCCAGACACTATAGATATCACTATAGATGTAGTTGTCCTACAAACTGAGTAACTGTATAAGAAGGGAAACTGTCAGACAAGTGACCAAAAGTGTACAACACTGACAGGGCTGGAATGGGAAAAACTGTCTGGACATCAAAAATTTCTTAAGCATTTTACAGATTTTACCTCTTTGGAAGGGTAGCTAAAACTAAGCCTTTTCTGAAAAGGGCTAACATGAAATCATACCTTGGGTTTGCTAGAAGCCAGATGAAAAACCTGAAATTAATAGGGAGAAAATTTTGTGGTCTTTTGAGATTAAAGTTAAGATATGTTAGGTGCAAACTAAATACAGCCCTACACCCAGGTAACACCTTCCCAACTGTTCAAGCACGGTGGTGTCAGCATCATGCTCTGGGGTTGTTTTTCAGCAGGAGAGGCTAGAAAGCTTTTTGTCTTTAAGAGCAACATGGATGGAGTCAAACACAGAGCAATTCTTGAGGGAAACCTGTTATGGTCAATCAGAGATATGTGTTTAGGGCAGAGATTTATTTTTCAGCATGGGAATGACTACTGAGAAATTGCTTGAAAAAATAAGGTTAATATTTTGGAATGCCCCAGCCAGAGCCCAGACTTGAATCCAACTGAAAATCTGTAGTATGACCTGAAAATGGCTGTCTACCAATGTTCCTCAGTAAGTTATCGTTATCAATCTAATAGCACGAAAAAAAATAAAAACCTGGTTGTGGCAGTCTAGAGCCTATCCTGTAATCATTGGGCACTAGGCTATGAAACTGCCCCTGGATATGTGTAGTATCAGTCCATTGCAGGGTGGCCACACGCACACTGAGGGCTGTTCAGAGTGATCAATTAACCTGAAACGCATGCCTTTGGACTGTGGGGGAAAACTGGCCCACACAGAGGAAACCTACACAGACATGGGGAGAACATGCAAACTCTACACAGACTGAGCTGGATTCAAACTCAAACCTGACCAGCCCAGGTGCTGTGAGGCAGCAGCACTACTTGCTGAGTCACCACGCTCCCCAGAAAATGAAAATTGCATAACAATTTTACATTACACTCTCTTCATTTTTTAATCCCTTGAATGCAACATATCTTCCTTCATTTCACCTTGCAGATAAACTGTTAGCATCCTTTTTCTGCAGTCAGTTAGGAGGCCAAATCAATTTATTCTCTGCAATAGACCTTTAGAGATTCTTCCTCAGTGCTGGTTGTTGTCATTATTTCTTATTTCATACCCTATACCTAGACAGTGAAGTTTTTATCCATAGACTCCTTTAACCTTTCTCTGCTTATGAAATATTGTTATGCAAGTATGAAAAGAGGCCAGCAAACCAAGCTTTTGTGGACTTTTGTTGCACTGATCTGCTGACTTCAGGTGTTTTTTGTTTGCTTTTAACAAGCACATTGTGGAATGGTGATGAAATGCAAGGGTTAATGTATGTGATAGCCCATGACCACTGATATTCCTTTTCATGTGTATAACCATGTGGCCAATGACCCACCAGGTACTTTTAATCTTTACAGAGATGGGGTCATGTAAGAACACCATGACTTGGCCTACAAAACATCATCAATCTTCAAAACATTACCTCAGGAAAAGCACATATTTAATAGCACTCTACGTGCAATACTAATAGTTACTATCTATATCTTTGGAAACCAGTACACACTTTTTCAGTTATGCTGAAATGTATATATTACTTAACAAAAATTAAACTTTACTAAAACTATTGTTAAAAAACATTTTTCCACCATCTATTTAAATTTGCAAATGTTATATTGCTGCAAAGAACTGAGGAAAAAACGTATTCTTGTAAAGGTGGTTTACCAGCAAAACCACATGACCTTAAATTGCTATACAAAAGTATATATTCTACCTCTAAAAGGTTTATGGACATGGGATATTAGTTTTTCATGAACTATTGATGCAAACATATCTGAGGCACAGATATGGAATTTGGAATTAGGACCCAAGATTTATTATTTCTTGTCCCTTTCCATGCACTTCAGTCTTTTGCCTGAATAATTTAGTTTGACATGTTGTGCCAGTTTGATAACATTAAGAAAATACCAGCTATGAGTGCATATGAATCTCATAAAACACTCATGTTGTCCCAGAAATAGAAAAATTACTTTTGCATGTGTCATGAAGCTTGAATTTCATGTTTCCTTGTTGTTGTTTAAATATATGCACAGTATTAATTGTATAACTATTTCAGGGATATTTTTAACATTTAAAAAATGTAGTTTTAGATTCAGTCCTTTAAGTTTGTCTTCCTGGCAATTGCTGTGTGGCGTTAAAGTGTTAATCCTAATCCAAAAATAGAAGCAGTAGAACTGTCCTCAGCTGCCCCTTGCTGATTAACATAAAACCCGCCATAGGGGGCGCAGTGTCGACACTACAGAGAGGTTATATTTAATCATTACAAAGGCACGCGTGTGAAATCTGCTAGTGGTGGAAAAACATATAAATACAACCTTGAGCATGGTCAAGCCAGGTGAATGACCTGCAGTAAGCTCAAAGAGGTACACTCCAAGTCTGATATTTATTTATTAGTCTCTCTTTAATGTTCTACACCACGCTATCTGTCAACAGCTTAGTAGTACGTCACAAAATGATGACTTTTGATCTGTAGCTAGAGGTGGATTTCAAGCCCACAATAGTTCAGTTTTGTATGTCCTGCCTAGGTTTATGGCTATATGTTATTTCCATGGCAATGCTTCAACTTGTGGAATTTATGGGTATTTTCTGCTTGCTATAATGCAGCACACAGCCAAGTCGACTAACTATTGCTCTTGAAGCAAAAATGTTGTCAGGTTCCCAACATCATTTATAATACGACTTTTGCTCCTGGTACCAAATAAACTGCAGTGATCAGTGAACCTTGTATTGCAAATGAGCTCATTTTGTGGTGAGACCGATATAGGGTTCAAAATATGTCTCATTTTACCCCAAATGCATGAAAAGGTCAATATAAAAGCACAAGGTTTTTTGTCATTAGTGTGCGCAAGTGTTGCGCAATGCAGCTTGGACAGTGTTTCATGAGGTAGCTGCTGATTTTGTGGGAACAGCCAGAGTAATTCCTAGAAAAGTACTCTGTTGGGTATTGAGTAACAGAAAGGTATTAAAAAAATCTGTAGAAGGGAAAAAAACAAAAACAACAACAAGCGCCCTGTTGTGTAATGACTGCTTCCAAAAACTGAAATTCAGCTTACATGTTTTAGCTGACTTGTTGTAAAATACATCTACCTTTGCCTCATTTAAAAATTGAGATTTGTAACTACAATCAAATGTTTTTTCTTCTTCTTGACTTAATGGCATCTTGTGACTTCCCCATATCTTTTCTAATACTCACTCCAAATGGGTAATGGTGCTTACTTTGACATCAATGGTAGATGACCTAAAGTAGTGACACCTGGATGGCAGAAGCAGTAGTCCAAGATGGCTACTCAGCTAGTCATTCCCTTGGATGGTATATTCATTTTTTCTTATATGAGCTCTTAATTATGTGCTATCTTAGATCTCAGAAGCATTTCTAATTGTGCTAATGAAAACCAAAACTGTAACACAAAACACAATAAGCTTGTGTTTTTATTTAGTTTATGAGTCTTCTGTTTTGCTGTTCAAGGCCATTGCTTGATTTTATATGCTTTCATGAGCAAAAATAAAAATTTTTAAGTAATTTTACTTAAATTACCTACCGGGGAAAAAATTTAACACTACTTTGATTTGACATCATTTGATACGATCACAAGTTCTCTATATCATTATTTCTATTCCTAAACTAACTTTAATGTAATCTGATTTCTGGAATTCATACAGTCAAAATTCCAGTCACTGCCGAGTAATTAAGACATGGAATGGTGTGAGATTTAGTATACCATGAAAAGGGTTGAAAGGTAACTTTTGTTGGACATTTGCCTTTGAAAAACGATGTACATGCAAAAGCTGACCTAAACTGGTTTTACCTGTTAGGTTTACTGATCACAGTCTACAATTTCACCATAATCACATGTGCTATGTCACAGCTAGTGCATCTTGAAACCTCAGTTTTCAAGTTAATGTGTCACTCACGTCAATGCACTGCTGAACTCGTGCTGTCTAGAACAAAGGACCTTCCGAATTGATTTAATTTGAGACACTATTACTCAGCTGCTTCAGTTCATCAAATCCGATCAAACCTCTTTTTTGTCATGATTGTTCTGATATGACTCATGGTTCTAGTTGCAAAAACCATGAATTCAAACCTGCTTTGTCATTCACTGTTTACAGCATGTTCCTCTACATAGAGAACAGAGTTATTTCTACTAATAGACTCCCTGTTCAATTTTACCCTATTAATTTTTGTGTAATTTGCAAATGTACATACATGTTACTTTCTTGGCCATGACAAATTTCCTCCTGGTGAACATCTGCTTGCCATTAGTTCCTCTGTTGCGTTCACTCTCTTTATGCATAGAAAAATGTTGAAAAACATCCTTTTGTTATGCCAAACTCTCAGCCATCCAGAGAATTAAAACGTTTTCTCTCTGATTGAAGATTATCCAATGGATTTCATATGGTGTGTTAAACCAGCTTAATACAGTTTAATACAGGTCACTCTGCACTGCAGAACAGAAAGCCATTATATGAGCAAAAGGAGTTATAATTATTTCTCATCATTACTAAAAACAACCAACAGGAAGCTTTGAATGCATGTAGAATAATGAATTACAGATGGTAAACTATGTGTTCTGCAAACCAGATGCTTATAATAACTGCTCGTTTTATTGCTCTGTTTCAAAGCTTTCTGAATATTATACTGAATAGTAACATTTGGTGATCTATCTCAGACTTGTGGTTAACTGAGTCATAAAGCTCTTAAGTATTACTGTACTTGTGTTGCATTTACAGTAAGAATGTACTAACATGTGCTCCAGGCCAGATGCTTAGTGCTTTCGCAATGCTTCAGCTGTGTAGTATGTAGGTCTGCTTTAAAAGGAGATGAGACACCAATGGTGAAAGTACACTCTGTGAATTGAAGACAAATGCCATGTGTCATACCATTACAAAAACACCAAGTACTTCACATACTGAAATATTTAGCTGTGTGCGCATGTATATGTGCATGTGCATATATGTGTGTTAAATTTCTAAAATAGTGTAAAGTAGTTATGTTTGATGAATGTCAGATGTTTTATTGTTGTACAGGCCATATGTTTTCACATCATGGGATACGCAGTTGAAAACCGCTAAGTAAATGCCATGAAGCTAACAAATTGACTTGGCTCACAGTCCCTTGGATCTCTGGGAATATCGGAATAAGCCTTGAGGATGTTTGTCTAGTTGCGAGTCAAGCTATAAGTTACAGCTTAGAGCTTTACCTAATTTAATATGTGTAATAAGTCAGGGTGTTGTATGTAGGACTTTTGGCTGCTGGACATCACAGCAAGTAAAATCCTCTGTTGCTTTTTGTTTCTGATGGTTCACCCTAGATGTACCAGTATATATTTGCCATTTAACAAAAAAGAGACTACAATTTTTGAGGAGCAGTCCACACGACTGTGTTTATGTTTTAGATAGTTTAAGCTTGGCTATCTGATGGGACGCTGTCTACTGGCCATGACTTGTTCATTATGATATTGAAACCCAAAATCATGATAAAGCTATTTGGTGGGTTTGTCCCTTTAGTTCAAAGCATTTTTGTAAAAAGCTATTGAATGTCATAAAAAAGAAACTTGTTTCAAAATTTGCTGTGTGTGGTCTGCATTGTGCAGGTTTGTGTAACCAAGGGTGAGTTTCAGTAAAGAACACCTGCAAGTAATTTCCCAGTAGAAGTGAAAATATATAGGTCCGTTTTATCTGGATTTTGGGTGTTAATCTGTGTTGCCAACCAGTGATATTCAAATTACACAGCATAAAGTCACACAGTGGACTTATAAAATGTAGCTAAATGAGATTTTCCCTCTGGTGTTTCTTCACTGTTAAAGTGTCTTTATAAAATGTTTAAATAGAGCCTTAAAACTGAGTTGATATTAAATTTCTTTTGTCCACAAGTGCCATCTGTCATATATGCATTACTGATGTTGTTTGGTGTATTTGGTGGTGTATATAAGGAGCCTACCGAGTGGCATGTAGCCTTCCATATCGACCTGCTGGTAACTGATATTGCTAAAAGTTACCTCTATGAACTGTATGTTGCTTTACTTTCATTTACATTATGATGCTCATGTTCAAGAAGAACGACATGTAGTTGCTTCTACTAGAAATGACAGACCTCCAAGAGACAACTACCCTTCATACGAGAGTGGAAAATAGTAATTATTATAATTGCATTATAATCAAATTGTATTATCCTTACAGTGATTGCATTTAGTAAAAGATTATTGTTAGAATTGTCACTTGATTACATATATGTCATAAAACTTTATTGCTGTTATGTAAGTAATGTGTGCAGTGCTGTGTGTGCCATGTAATTCTTACCTCTCCCTGTTGGCAGTTTGGGTCCTATCTCCAGCCAACACCCCATCACATCTCCCAGGTGTGTTTGTTGAAAAAGACAGCTGTGCATAAAAAAGAAACACACAGACAAAGTGCAAGTGAGCTTTATAGATATGGCGATAAGCGCTCCCTGCTGTGACTCTAGGATTCAGTATTCAGTGCTCTGTGTCACTGTGTGAGATATAAATATGATAAAAATGATAAAATATACTGAATTCAACTGATAGCTGTTTTAATTTGTAAAATACTAGATGAAGTCATATATTCCCAGTATTAAAACATCACATCACATAGGTTTGTTCACTAACAACTGTAGTGAAGCGGCTGACAATGGGAGACATTAATTATAAGTGACAGAGTTAATGAGTGGACCTAAGACCGTATTCTGTCCCTGTCCATTAGGGAAAAGGCTACAATATTAGACTGCTTAGTAATGAATAAATAAAAAATTGCTAAGATTGATGTCAATGGGTATGGTTGTAAATAAGTTTGGATGATACCTTGAAGACAGAAGTCCAAATATTTTAAAATGTATAATAAACCTAAAGATCTGTGTAAGATTAGTGGAGGAAACATATCAGTTGTATTTACTGTCAGTGCCATTAGGTAGATATCTCCTACTTTGATCTTACTTTGAAGTTACCATTTTACAATGGAAAATTTAATGTATGCATCATATTCTTGCCATAATAGCTTATTAGGTACTATAACCAGTTTACATACTGGTAGTTTACATACAAGTAGACTAATCTTTTGTAGAACCCTTAAAGCAGCAATTAGAAAAGATTTAAACAAACAGGTGGTTTGGTCACCCAGTGAAGTTGTTACTGGGGAGTAAGAAGTAAGAAGTAGTCAGGCGTTAAATAAAGAGCCCTGCATTATTTTGTGAGTCACCTGCTGTGCAGGTTACAGTGCAAACAGCCAGTGTAATAAAACAACAGCTACTCCAAAAGAAAACTACTGCTGGAATCTGAAAATTTGCACTGAGTGCTGTGCCTTTCTGGGTATAATTTCTGTACTACTACTTTTTGCATGAATATTTTTGAATGGAAAACAGTGAGATGCTGAAAGAACAGAAAAAAATACACAAACTAAATGACCATTGAAAATCTAAATTTTCAAGTTTGAATTAGTCAATCAGTTCTGGGAATCTTCAATAAATTAATTAGCAATGAATACAGATGTAACAGCACATTTTTGCTTTGTGGACTGTCATAATAAATTGTAAATTGCTTAAATTTATGTTCAGACAACCATAAGCCAGAGTAGATAGAACTGCGGGAGGTGCAACAAAAAAAAATCTCAAAAAACTACAACCACGGCAACCATTTCCCATAAGCAATTTTATATATATATATATATAAAAGTGACTGAAATATAAATCCGATCAAAAGGACAGTAATAAATGTAGGCACCCATAAAACTCACAATACAACAGTTACATAACTTCATTTTTTAGAAACAAGAGGGACTGAGAAGTAAGATGGTCACACAGGCAAATGTGGAGAGCTGATCACATGCAGATCAGATCTTGCCAGACGTTGCTGTATTCAAGAAAGCAAGCAGCCAGCCACAGGTGAGAAAATGCCTGATGTAAATAAAAGTTTAAAAAAGTGATTAAGATCTGCAGTTTCTGACTTCTTTTTAAAAATTCAATTTTAAGAAGTGGGCTTTCATAAAAGTGGTATAATTTAATTTATGTCCTTTTTGAGTCAGTCTATAATAATGAGAATGTCTCCCCTTGCTTTAATACAGTAACTAGTATAAAGAGGCACCATTGTCCTGCTACAGGAAACTTTTTAATGACAGGCACTGCCACTCTCAGAACTATGGCCAGTTGGTAATGCATGACAAAGCTCTGTGAAGTTCACATTGCATCCTCACATGTACTCTTTGGTGATCAAGCTCAGTTTTCACATACTGAGTTTTTAGCTGGATTTCCTTTAGCAGAAGTTTGTTTGTGAAGCCTGGGGAACTGCTGAAAGCTGAAAGCTTGAAACTAAATGTTGTTTGGATTATGTTTAATATGGCCTGTCAAAACATGATTTTGAATCTAAACCAGCATTAGGAACATAGTCCACCAGAAAGTGAGCTGATGTAATGCTCTCCTTTTTCAAAGTGTTTATTGATTTTTCATAGGGCACTCTTAATATTAGTAACCTCCTTTTAACAGGGTTTTGTGAGTGAACCGCCTCATGATTTATTGAATACCGTATGCCTTGCTGTGGTTCCTTAATCCTCATTTACGTCTTTCAATAAAACTAAACAGTAAACAGTTTGACAATCCATGCAATGCAAGAATTTGGCAGCTTGGCTCGACACCACTATAGCCAGTACCCCAGGTTGGTTGGCAGTGTGTTCAAAGACAGAATATTGGGTTGTAAATTTCAAAATTCAAAACTACAAAGGACAACAGAAAGTTAAGTTCAATCTGTACTGATGTTTAGTAGTCTGTACCAAGCGTTACGTCTGTTGGTTTTGGGAAAATGGCACGACACTATCTTGAATTTTGTTTACAGCACTTTGATCTGCCAAAAGCAATACTGTATGTAGTTTATACAGTTTCAATGAACCTTATTTTCTGCAATACATTTCATAACTTTTTTATAGATGAAGTTATTGAAATTTTTTTCAAGGTACACTGTATGATTTTTGCAATGTTTTTTTCCTTCAGATTTTTGTCTACTGTTCCATTTCTTTGAGAGCCTTAATTTTCTTTGTTTTGTGAGATTGTCCTTCATCTTCTTTATCTCACTGTCCCATTCTCCACACCCTGCCACAGATGTTAATTTAATTCTTTCTTATTATAATTGACTTCTTTAGTTACTTAAGGCAGACGCATGTATATGGAGGGAATGCATTAAAAAAGAACAAAGCCTCAGTGTATTTTATTCTTTTAATTTATTTGAATTTCAATGAAACGAACCTATCAGGTGCATTTAATACTAAGTTTTTACTCATCAGAAAGACTGATTCTGATTGTTGAATTCTTGCTTAGGTCCATTACGGAGGACTTCTTAAGAACCACGTCTGGATGCAGTTGTTTTGGAAAAATGAGCAGAAGGTGTTCCATGACATATTCTGCATCCCTGATGGTCATAAATATGCTGGGTCAACTTGTATTTATGTGCCACAGACTTCCTTTTTAAAAACATCCTCTGATTTCTTTTGATCCACTTGTGTCACTAAAAATGCAGCCTTGCTTGAACAAGCAGTAGCAGCAAGAGCAGAGCAGTTTCCAAGGCCAGGCTCTTTTAAGCTTCACCCAAAAAAAAAACATATGTGTCTGTATGTTTTGAAATGTGAGCTGAACATGGAATGAAGACAAATTAATCGTGGCAGTGTCCTGCAGCCTTCTGCTTCTAGGTTTAGATTTCAATGCCAGTTGAGATGATCTTTCTCTTCAAGCTGGATGGAAGAATCTTTTGAACTAAATAATTTAGTTAACCAAACAAACAGAAAAACACACTATGGTGGTGAAAGACTTTGAAAGCAGCTTTTCACTGAAAAAGACACATGTTTCTGTGCAAATTCAGACAGCAGCTCCAATCAGATACAAGCCTTAGAGTTACACATTGTGTGGTGCACATTGTAGCCTCAGGCTCCAGAGGGGTTTGAGCCCTGTGAGGAGCGGCGTGAGCAATGAGAAATGTCAGAAGACACTTCAAATTGAGTAATTTGGATATTTATTACAATCACAGTGGAACAAACGCACTGTGTTCAATGTCACTGCCAAGTGCTTTGATTTAGTCCGGTAAAAATGTTTGGCAATTATTTACTGCTGGCACAGATGAATGCTGTGTAGCCAGAAGGTTGCAGAACGGGTTGCAGAAAGGCAGCTCTGTGCTATTCCTCAAGGGAAACAGACACCAGAAGTCAGGCTCCACTTCCACAGTACGGCACCATGGTCAAGGGCTGGTGGCGTATTTGCCGTATGCTATTCCCACTCCTCAGTGGTCATCTGGAATTCATCTGCAAAGCAATATTTATGTGCATGGGAACCCTATAGACCTATAGGTACCAGTTCAGATGAGGTATGGGATTTATAGATGTGTGCCTCTGAACTGGAAAAACATGAGTGGAATGCTTTGAATTTTCTCCAGTGTTATGGGCAATCATTTTTCCTTAATTTAAGCTAGGGGAGCAGGGTCAAAGGTTATACATGGGAAATGTGGTTTTGTCATGCTTTTTGTGCTGTTTTATAACCAGAGAGGAAATGTGGGCAATGATAAATAGGCTGAAAGGGCACTGGAAAAATCTGAACCTGTCACTGATTAATGGTTTCTTAGTGTTTGTCAGTAACTTCAACAGTCAACAGGGTAGAAAAAAATCCTGCAAAAAGTGAAAGACTGGCAGCAACATTTGGAATAACTGTTAAATAACAACTGAGAGCTGTAATGTTATTATGTTATCAAGTTGTAATATTAATAGCAGTTATTTTCATTCATGCTAACATTTTCCATTTTAAGGTGTGAATCAGCCATTATTTCAGTCTAATTTTGTCCTTCACAGCTATATATTATATTGTATTCATTTGTTTACATGAAATAGTTATTAAATTAACTAGAAGTATTGTTTAAATTAATTTAACAGTTAGCATTTTATTTATAATGGATGCAGGTGCTTAAAAGTGTATTACTTTGACTGTATATACAGGAATGCCAGTAGATACCCAGCTATAGAATTTTACTTCCTTTCTATGCATATTTTCTGCAAAAAAAGAAATAATTAGCCACTAGCTAACTAAACAGAAACAGTTGTACCCACGGACAAATGTCCAGCTCATGAAAGCAGCCCTGTCTACCCCAAGAGGGTTCATTTCCTGTTTGCAAAATACAAAAAACTGCACGATGGTTTATAGATAGAGAGTAGAAAGAAACATACAGCTAAAATTTGCAATGAATGAACACTAATTTACAGTCTGTGCCCCATGGCCTTGTAAAACACACAGAAAATGCTGTATGTGGAGGTACAGAAGGTCTATTTACAGGGGCATTAGGAGCAAACTCTCCACCAACTACCACAACACTCCTTAACTTTAAAAGTAGACTATTCCTCAATTAAATTTTCTCATTTCCTCCTCTCAACCCAAATTTAACCCAATAAAAAGCCTGGGAATGATGGCCTTCCGTGAAAAGCCTTTGTATTTTCCAATAACCCTATTTGTCATTGGATAACAAATGTTCAAAATCAATGATTGTTAAAGGTAAAATTAAGACCAATAGCATTTAATTAAGAGTACCGGCTGGCAATAAACAGTCAATTCTGTATTTTTTCATGGCTACGCAAAATGATGGTTATTAAGGACAAAGTTTTGCCCTCTCAGTGTTACATAACAGAGAAACCCTGTGTTTCTAAAGAAAACAAATTAGAAATTACTTAGTCCTCTTAACGTACCTGACTTTTCTGCGTGACACTGTTCCTATTGTAATAATATTCAACATTGTGTCTTTATGCTCTGAACTGTGTGATTTCATGACAGGAGTATATAGGCCTTTTCAATTAAGCCTGTCAGTTTTTATCCAAGTACTCCGGAAGACCAAGCCATTGTGGCAAAACACCTGAAAAGAGGAGAGAACATGTGGTAAAGCAGCTGTTCTACATTTCAAACACATAGTTAGTGCTCATCAAGCATGAGCTCTTTGTAGTTACATTCAGCCGTCGCTGTTTATTATCTTCATCATGCATTGACAGCTCATTTCATGACTACATGTAGACACTAACACTGCACTCACTAAGGCTGAACCTATAATCTAAAGCCAAACAGAACACTGATAGAGGTACAGCAAAGACCATTCAGCACAACATCACCTATAGTGAAGCCGAACTGAGGTGAACTCCATAGTATTGCTTCCAAACGTGCTTTGGATCGGTCCAAATAGACTTAGGTTTGGTATTTTATTGCTTACAATTTAAGTCATGTCTCCAAGTACAGCCAGCAGCCCAAAACATCACTTTGTAACAGTGGGGACGTCCCTGGATTCTCCCTGAAACAGATGCAGGAGGCCAGTGCTGCCAAGTTAAAGCCCAGTACATGAGACTGGAAAGCTCTGGTCTTCTTTTATGTGAAGCAGTTGCAACATGTAAATTTTGTGGGGTTTTACAGAGTGGACTACAGCAATCCCACCCCCAAAGTGAGGTTTATTTGTTTAGCCTCAGAGACATGGAGACTACAGGGCAGTTGGCCACAGGTCTGATGGGACTGCACTGCCTCTGGTTGCTTCGCTCTCTCCATCCTGCCATAGGGTCAGGACAGCGCTGCCATTACCTGATTCCCCATTCTTGTTGTACTTCAGGCTGCAGTTGGCACTGGCTCATGCCGGTGGCAAATGACAAGCAAACACGAGTACATTCCCTGTTGTCCGGCTCAGGATGATTAAGCTGAGGAATAGATTTTCATTGTTGTTCTTGATCGGGTTCCAAAAAAGACGATATGAACAAACTGTACCCTACTTTGTTAAAAAAGAAAACATTGATATTAATTTCACAACACATTCAGTTTAGTACTGTTTAGACTGTCGCAGCTTTTTTGTTAAAAAAGAAAATGTAATAAGGAGGTTGTTGCAGGGTGACCCAGTATATTTTGTTTCTTGGGTACAGAGCTCAGGAGTTACACTGGTTATTGCTGACATCTATTGGAAAAATACCAAACAACATGCAGGCAGCTTGCATGTGGGTACTATATTAGGGTTCTGTAGCAACAGTAATATGCAGTAATTTTCTGTTTTTATTATTATTTACATCTTTCAGTTTCTTTGCTCAATCTTTGATCTGGATACAAATTCCTTATGAATGCACTGAGTTCTATTCAAGGAAATCACATAGTATTAGGTGAAATGATTTTAAATTAGACCGCGCTTTGATTTTTTAAAATCTATGTGTCTGAAGCATACCCTAATTCATTCTGAATTTGTTTACATCAAGATATTGGTGACATACAGTGTATAGTACTTCAATCTATACAATAGCTGAAGAGAGCATTTCACACCATAAGATGGTAGCAAAGACCATTTCATGCAGCACGACTTGGACTTTTGGCATATTAGTGCTTGTTGTATAGTTCCACCTTATTTTATTGCCCCTGGCAATTCAAAATGAACTTCCTGTAAGACTGTGAAGTGGCCACATACATTTTGTGCACCCATGTGTGCTATTCTCTCCAGCAAACAGGCAACTCAGCTGCATTCTCATGCCAATGCCAAGCTTTCTGCCCTCAGTTCTTCATTATAGTTATTTAGGTCACATACAGAAACTGACTTCCCCACTAAACCCAAAGCGATGACAACATGGAGCCACAATATGGAAGACATATTCTAAACATTACTTTGTGTTTCTTTTTTTATTTAAATCCCCTTAAAATATCACACAAATCATAAAAAATGGTTCTGTAATAGCTTCATGTTATCTCACAGTTGGCTTATTCAGCTACAGCTGGATGAGTATCTTAAGAGATTCTCCAAGAAAAGTCTGTGTGGAGCAATGGAAACTGAATGGGCGCAGTCTTCAGCTGAAGTCATCTCAATTAATTCAACCTGTAATGCATTGTGTTCTGCTCAAGTCTGAAAGATGGCTCATCTGACACATTCATGTTTATGGGGATTGCTAAATATAGCCACTGCAGTGCCAGAAGATCTCATCTTCGTGGATAATTTAAGAAGCACAATGCTGATGTGCCCCAAATGGCCTTTTCCTGCCGTTTTCTTTCACGGTTAGTGCTCAGGGTTAGGTTTTTTGTGTTCAGGACTACAAAGAAATGCATGACATGCTCTGCCTCCTAGGCCTTCCTGCACATGATCCAAATGACTGTCAATGGTCCCTTTAAAACCCACATCTTGTTCTTCACGGCACTAATTTTTTTCACTATTTGATCATGTTATTTTCACCTGTTTTGCTTTGTCACTGTGCCTTTGTAAATTATTGGAATCAAATGTGAGATACAGAAAATAAACATGACCAGTGTGACATAATAGGGAAATTTTTGACAGCTATGTTAACAGGCTTAAATAGTTTGAAGTGATATCCCCAAAGGGTCCTGATTATAAAGATATGCCATTTAAAGATGCATATTTGAATCCCATAGCAGGACCAATACAGAATAACATTCATGAATTGTAATGTACAATATTATATCAGCTAAAGCACGTGTGGCGTGACACCTCTGGTGGGCGCAAAGATTAGGGACAGTACCCGGTGGGATCAAGCCCCAACTAAAGGTACCATGGATGTTAAAAACGTGTGGTTGACTACACCAGCCTGGGAATCACATCCAGGCAAATAAAGCCTACTAAGGCCATAGTGAATGGTTCCCCACAGTCCTTTCATAGAGTCAGAGATGTGGTATCCAACCAAAACATCAGTTTATCTACAATAGACAAGAAGGCAATAAAAGAAGCTAATCACAAACCATAAAAGAATTGTAACACAAAATCCTCAGCAATGCAATTCAGGGCAGCTGTGATCACTAAGGTCAGTAACACCTGAGCAGAGAATTTCCACCAGCACATGCAGTTACACCACCCATGACTTCTTGCCACAGCAACCAGTGCAGAAATCAAAACACAACTCACAGCACACTTTACAATGCAAACACACCTTTGCTCACAATGTGCCCTCACACTACTGCTAATACACACAGCAGCACAATAGATGGATGAACATTCAAGGATGAATAAAAATGATGACAGTCTCTGCTGACCTCAAAAGGTAAAACTAAGATCATAATATCTTCATACTTCTAGTATGTATGCAGCAGAAAGTGACCTTATCTATGGTCAACAGTTGTGTAGTTCTAAATACGTGCATTTCGAAGATCATTGACAATGTGGCTGGCTGGCCACCATAAAGCCAAATCAGTGAAAAATCATAACATTTTTAAAGCTGATGAATGGTGTCAGATGCATTTTCTCTTACAATACAATTTAATGGATTATTTGTTATAGCAAACAATTTTCATATTTCATTTTTTACACTCACACTTAACACTATAGGGGTTTGAACAGGGATAAAGTGATGGATTCATACACAATGAATTGTTATTTTTATACATACACCCATTAAAACAACTTTAAGAAGTATTTTTGACAAAGCTCAGCTATTTTGCATTTGTCTGCAGGATGCTGTGCAGAGCTCAAACGAAAGCCACAATCGAGACATATGATATATCATAACAATTGCTCTTGTTTGAATGGTATAAACCAGCTTTCGAAGGATTAATGTGTATTTTCCTACCAAGATGAAATGTTGATTCAACCTTTTGAAGTCCATTATTGCATTGTGTATGGTAGTGTTGCAAAATCAAAGTATGAAGCTCCGCTTTAGGGCCAGCACCAGTCTCAGAAGATATTCGCAACAACATGCTGTCCAACATGGTGAAAAGCCACTGAAATCCATTATCAGTCTAATCCTCCAGGGGGCAACAGCAGCACATGTCAAATGGATG
Source organism: Arapaima gigas (assembly GCA_900497675.1). Lineage (NCBI taxonomy): Eukaryota > Metazoa > Chordata > Actinopteri > Osteoglossiformes > Osteoglossidae > Arapaima > Arapaima gigas. Next base: position 126,107 of record UFQX01000262.1, on the reverse strand, counting down.
TGTAGTGGTTCCCATATTTGGTCAGTTTAATTTTCTCAGGTAGAATGATGTTCACTGAGTTCTCCTCACCGTCACTTGTCCTAAGCAGGTAATCCCTTTGTTGGCGGACTAGGTGGCTGTACTTGGCGTTTGCTATCCATGACTCACAGCGGTTAAAGAATATGATGGCAGTGGTGCCCAGGACCACCAGACAGGTGAGCAGCCCCAGCACAGCAAAACAGATAACTTGGCTGCGGGTGACAAGTGGGTTCGGTGACCTTATCCTTTCCTTTGTGGCAATGTTGAGCAATTCTTTCTCAGAGGGCTGCACAGTCTGGAACTTGTGCAAGGGCAAACCGTAGCGCAGCTGTCGCCCACTTTCTGCCAGCCATGCAGACTGTGCTTGGGTCTTACGCATGGTGCATGTTGGCCCCACGTACCCCAGAGGGCAGACACAGTGGAACCCCCCACCAAGCTGGCTCAGGCATGTGCTCCCATTGGTGCAGGGGCTGTCAGCACATGTGGTCAGAGTGTGATTGCACAGGGGCCCCGTGAAGCCCTCTGGGCACCAGCAGGAGAAACCAGCTCCATGATCAGAACAGGTGCCCCCATTGGCACAGGGGTTTGGGTTGCAATCATCCATGTCAATCTCGCAGAAGTCACCAGCAAAACCAGGAGGGCAAAGACAAGTAAAGTGGGCTGCCTGCCCTTCGTCATCCATACAAGTGCCCATGTTCTGGCACAGAGACCTGGCCGAAAAAATGTACAGTCATTCAAACAGTGGACCTGCATGTGTTTTTCTGCCTGGAAAGAAATTTCTGAAATGTGGTTCAAAGTGTTTTGTTATTGACCAGAGGTGTGCTTGCTACGTTGCAATACAAATAAGCATAATAAAATAGGCAAAACAATGAACAGGGGAAATCCAGTTAAGTGTGTGTTCAGTTCATATGACTTACCACACCTGTCAGATTTTGGACCTGTTGTACAACCATCTTACCCTTTAAGAATGTTCATAAACCCGGAATCCCAAATAGCCACTTTGTGAATAAAAAGGGTTATTTAAGTTTGGAAGAGAACTGAAGGAGATTTATGGATGATCTATATATACAAATAAACTTTTTTTTAATGCAGTGCAGTTTTTAAACAACTACTTATTTTATCACATTTATCTTACATATGTTAAATTTCTTACATATTTACATAAACATAACAATGGCACTATGAAAAAAACCAGATTAATATTACAGCAGAGCAATTTAACAATTTTCAGCAATTTTCTTTTTTTTTCCTCATTAACATATAATTGTAGCAACTGCCAATAAACAGGAAAGTATCATTATTTTAAGTGTTGATATGAAAGCTACTGTGCTGTCCCTCTTCATTACTGTGCAAAGAGGGACAAATATATAGATTTTGTGCCCATGCAAAATTTACTGTTATCTCTGTTCTGAAATAAACAAAAACCAGGTATCAAAAATAATGCATAAAACTGTTCTGATGTACTCTTTATTCTGTAATTATGATTACTTTTGCCATTTTTGTTTCTTTTTTCTCTTGTCATTCTTCTATTGATGTCTTATTGTTTGAGTTTTTATAATACTGACTTTATTATTAATTCATTTCTCCTGTTTCTTCATTTTACTTTAAGCATCTTCTTATTATAAAGAACTTTCAGAAGTTTCTTTTAAAGCCACTCTATGAAGTTATTAGTATCTCTCTTCAGGACAAAAAGAATGTTCAGGGGTTCAGCCTGTTGTGACCTCAGGCAGACTATGATTTTCTCCACCTGTTCAAATGTAATTTATTTGTGAGGCTTGAAGGAGATTCCCAATGTAATATAGAAGGTAGCTTATGAGTTACTTTCATTAATTTCAGTTCAGCTGTGAAGTTGTGATGTACACATTCTGTCGAAATGAGATCATTTTCAGAGCAAGATGTGGAAAGGCTCAATAGTTCATGGGGGAAAACTGGACTTGATCTGATTTCCAATCAGAAATGGGGTGATTCACAGACTCCACTACTGTTTTTACCACACGTCAGCAGAACTTTAGACACCAGAGGACTCCCTACAAAACAACTTGCGCCTAGTAAATCTGATTGAAGTAAATGTTTGAATTTGGGTAAATGGATTACCTGAGACTGTGGCTGAGATTCTACTTAAGGGTATTTGGTTTTCTGTCTAGGATGTACACCAAATAATGAGAACCAACAAACCAGGGTTAAATAGAAAGGAGACTGGTATTACCCATTCATTAGACACGGTCCCATCTTCAGCTGACAGTTGTCCCCAGTGTAACCTGGTGCACAAATGCACTTATACAGTCCTCTTTCAGTCTCTATGCATGTGGAATTATGAGAACAGGGATTTGATGAGCAGGAGCGCTTGTCTGAAAAATATAGCAGGTAAGGTTAGCACTTCACTGGATACAGGATTTACAATTATTATTATTATTATTATTATTATTATTGTACTATTTCTTTTACTAGTTAATAGTAGTATTTCTTATTTACCTGACACCTTTCTGGACAAACAGGACTTACAGGAATTTACACGTGAATATATGTATATACAAAAACGCCACCACAGCCACATATATATAGCAGAATGTTTTTACTGTATCAGTCCAGTATAAGTACAAGTGGAACACATGACTACAGGAGTGGTACTCGAACCTTGGATTCACAGACATCTGAATAGATAATATATGTTTAAAATGTGAGCCTGAACACAGAGTCTACTCTATGTGAAATGGAACAGGGAACATACTCTGACTCAGTGCCGTGGAAAACTCACCTACATCGCAGAACTTCCCTGACCAGCCAGCCTCACACACACACTGCCACGGGCTCAGGCAGCTCCCATGCACACAGCCAGGGGAGGGCACACACTGCTCGCAGGTAGCCCCATGCCACCCAGGTCTGCAACTGAGGACAGGAGACATGATGGAGCAATGGAGACACTGCAGTCATGACACACAGGGCTCCTCTCAACATCTCTGAATCAGTTCCTTAGATCAATCAAATTGATTGTGTGTGTGTGAGAGAGAGACCAATGTTGGATGTGTGTATAATATATTACATATAGGATATAATAAAATAGGATACACTATAACTTTATGAATCCCTGCCCGGAAATTCACAAACATGTGTATGCATGTGTAAAATATGTTATAAAATGTGTGTATGTCATTCTAGGTTGTATATTGCATACACACACTGCGCGGCTGCTGCTGCTGCTATACCTGCACTCTCCAGGTGTGTCGCAATATCCGTTCTCTGGGCTGCAGCCCGCGCTGCACTCGAACCCCGTGCGGAAGGCGTCCGCAGCCCCCTGACCAGCTGCAGGCGTGAAACATTAAGGTTACACCATCTACCGCTTCCTCGTGATTCCCAGTAACATACGGGGACGACTCACCTGCGGCTGTGGCGGCGGTGGGCGCAAGGCACAGCAGGCACGAGGCGCGCAGCCAGCAGAGCGCGCGCGGACCCATGCCGAGCTCTCGGCTACGCGCGCATCTTCGACGGCGGCGTCGCTCTGGTTCCCGCTTAGCTCCCCTCTGCTGCATAACGGCCCGGGTGAAGTTCATTGTCTCAACAGCTAACGTGAACTCATACTGTATATCCATTTTTTAATGTATAAGTCATAACTCATTGGCAAGGTTCAACATATAATAATATTATTAACATCAGTAATATACGTTTCAAAACACATAGTTATTTAAATCAGCAATTAGATACCCAGCACCAATACGATAAGCGTATATTATTTTATAGTCGTTATCGTTTAAAGTAAAATTATAACTCTTGTTGCTGGAAAATGTTGTATTACCTGTATCAGTTTCCCTGCTCCTCAGTGTGGATAATCTTTTTTCGCTTCTGGGTCTTTATTTGAACTTTATTATTATCATCATTATTATTATTATTATTATTACAAAGCAGCGGTTTAATGTTAGCCAGAACTGGAGGAGGTCCACTCCGCTGGTCCGCGCGCTCCGGAGACGATCCGCCTCATGCGCGTCCCCGACGAAGGAGCTGTCCAGCGTTCGAGCTTCTAAACGCATGCGCGGCCCACTGTCATCGCTGTCATCACTATCATAGCTGTCACCCCTGCGGCTTCCTCATAAAAGCTCACCTGGGTGTTTTTAAACATACTGACTAGGTTCTCATAGCATTATTTTAACAACCACGTGGATGGTTTCAGTCTGACACCTTTGTCCAAAGCGACTTCAATGATTTACCGACTAACACAATGAGGTATTTTTACTGTGTCAATTCAAAGTACCTTGATCAAGGGTATAACAACAGGACTGGGATTTCTGTCTGTCTATTTACCCCAGTTCACCTGTGTTGTCCTGTGTTGTCATATTGTTTGTTTAGTGTACTGCACACTGTGGTCCAGGAGAAAAAACATTTAGTTTGCTTTTGTGCATCTGTATAAATGAAGAATGACTATAAAGAGAAGCTTGAACCCAGGACATTTGTCCTGCATGGCTGATTGCTCCTGCTTATAGAACTTTCCCATCATAATTAGTTGAATGCTTGCTGAAACAATGCAGTAAAATACCTCAGTACCTTGCATCTTTGCCTGTAATAGCATCTACTTCGGGTGTCTTTCCACAGACTATTAAAATTTTCAAGCTGCAAGTATAATACTAGACAGTTAACATACTGAAGTTCTAGCAGAAGTGAGAATGCCAGTAATAGTCCTTAGTGAGCACTGTATTTTTAAAGTTGAGTTTTCACCTGAAGACATAAGTCAGAATCATTTGAAATACAGTATTTAAGTTGCTTTTAAGATATTTCATGCTTTATCTTGTATTTCATATTGCATACATTGAGTACCATTGATTAAAAGTTTCATACAGTGTTGGCACCATTAATCTGTTGACAATATTCAAATTTGATACCACACCTTTGATACCTTTTCAGATTGGAAGAGAAAGAAAATCTGTGGGTATTTCCACCAGGATATCAACATTAGTAGAAAGCCCCCTTGTTTATTATAAAAGGTTCTAACAAGAAGTCTTGGGTTGAAATTCAATGCACAAGGTCCTTTGATATGTTATTCATTTTTAGTATACTGAAACCTTTAGATTTTTTGCTGTAGTCTCAATGCAGTTGTTCCTTCTTAATTACTCTATACAGTTTTTGTAGAGTTATTAGTGCTCAACTCCAAAGCCTGAAAATGTGTCTTTAATGCTTCCAGACTTTACTTTCATGGTGGGTTGGCTGCAGACCCTGTCACTAGGAACTCTGGTGCCCTCTACAGGCACTCTGACTCCCCGCATACTGATCACTTGCCCCCGTCGACACACCTGTTGCCGTTGAGTGAGAGTATTTAAAGAACTGCCTGTTCTAGTGCTCCTTGTGAGGTCTTGTTATTCCTTATGGTCTACAATTCTGAGTGGTTGTATCTGTGATCTGTCTCCATGGTGTATCAACTTTAGTCTTTGAAGTTTCTGACTATGTCTTCTGGATTTTGTGCTTTTGATATACTGCCTGATTTAGTGCCCTTCTGGTTTTTGAACTTTTGCCTGGACCTTTGTTAATTTGGATTGCCCTGATTGTCATTCAATCTTGTGATTCCATTAAACTCTGTACTTTCATCCAACCTGGTCTCTGGTGCATTACAGAAGACCCTACCCTACAGATTGATGATGCCTAGAGAAGCAGCCTTAGGAACACCATAGAGGCACAGGGGAAGCAAATTCAGGAAGCACAATAGCAACTAGCTCATTTTCCAGGTAGCCACTTACGGCTCTGGTGGTATAAGTTGCACTTCCTGACAAGTATGATGGATCCCCTGGAAAATGCCAGGTGTTTTTATTGCAATGCTCCATCCACTTTTCACACCATACTGGCTTACCCCTTTCTGATTTCACCAAAATGGATTTTTTATTTTCTTTACTAACTGGAAAGGCTCTTGAGTGGGCCACTGCAGTCTGGTTGCACAATGCCCCATTAGTGCAGAATTATGATCCTTTTTCTAAATCATTTTATTAGGGTTTTTGACCATGTGTTAGAAACAGGAGCCAGTGGGGAGAGACTGTTTTGGCTGCAACAAGGATCTGGCACAGTCACCAACTATTGCGCTTCAGGTTCAGGACCTTTGCTGCACAAAGTGGGTGGAATGAGCCCACTCTAGTGGCAGCATTTCGTTGAGGCATGAACGAACACGTACAAATGGGACTGGCCTGGCGTGACGACAATCTGGCATTGGACCCTCTGATTAAAATGGCAACGCGCATCGACCATTGACTCAGCAAAAGAAGGCCATCCTAGCATGTTAGCCATGTTTGCTGTCCTCCACATACAAACCCATGCAGCTGGGACATACTCATCTCATCGCAGAGGAAAGACAATGCCAACTATGACAAGGTTTGGGTCTCTGGTGCAGTAACTGTGGACATCAAAGAGCTACGTGGTTAAAGCAGCTATCAGTCTCCAAGCACACAAGCTCAGAATTGCATGTTGACCAGGTGAGTGTGCTTCCCTTCAATTTTATAGCTAATCCATTCAATGTTCCTGCTATTTAGACAGGTCCTTGTCTATCTCTGCACTTATCGACTCGGGAGTCACTGGGAATTTCATAGAGTGCATCCTGGCTTAAAAAAAACTCGAAACTCACATCCTCTGCTGATTTGTGCTTTGGACAACCCGCCTCTAGGAGAAGTGTGTGTGGCGTATCTGATTGCTAGTTTAGATCTGACTGTGGGGGCATGTCACGGTGAAAAAATTTAGTTTTTTGTTATCACTTCCCCTGTCAATACTCTAGTACCTGGGCTTCCCTGGTTGGTACTCCATAACCCCAAGATAGCATGGTCACAAACGGAGATAACTGCTTGGTCACCTTATTGTTTGAAAAACTGTCTCCCTCCCAGTCTTTTTCACTTCATTAGAAAGCCCATCTGGGGACACAATGTCCGATATACCACCCTGCTACAAGGAATTAGAGGCAGTTTTTAGTAAAACTCAAGCCACGTTTCTACCTCCACATTCTCCATGAATGTTACGCCCCCACTACTGACTCCTGTCTAGGCAGTGGAACGGGAGCATAAACAACGAGCAGCCCATACAAAAATAGTGAAATAGGTGGTTTGTATATTGTTTAGTGTATGATACAAGACAAGTGATACAATGTACAAGTATATACAAACACAGGTGCTAACCTGGATAGAGAACTTGAATGGTGGCTAAGCAAAGAAACAAAAGTTGCCACTAACCTGATCTGTATTTTTAGTGTCTTACCTATTCCAAATGTAGTGCAAAAATAAATACCTACCTAACTACTCTAGTCTAAACTAAAACAGAAAATACAGGGGTTGAAACCCACCCACTTACCTAATGTGTCTATTTACACAGCTGACTAGACAAAAACTGCTATCCAAAACCAGAATCCTAAGCCAAAACAAAGTCAAGCCAGAAGTCACAATCAATAATATAACAAAGCCAAATACAAGTAGCAAAAACTGCAAACAAACGAATGAGCCAAATAGCTAGCTTCTGGGGTGACGCAGTGCTGCTTATCAAGGGGAAAACCCGCCCCCAGGTCGTTAGTTGGCACATTCTGATAGGTTGATGGTTGATGATTGACAGACAGAGCAAACCACCTGCAACACAGAACAGAAGAGAGACAGGGAAAAACAGAAAAACAACCGCCAAATGGCAGGAGCAACACAGACACGTAACAATGGGCTTGTGCCATAGATTTCTTAAATGACACCACACCTCCTAAATGGAAAATCTACCACCCCACACTGATTGAAACTAGGGCAATGGAGGAATACATTCACGAAGCGTGCTTTCAGGGTTTCATCCATCCTATGTCCCCTGTCACTGCCGGGTTTTTTGTGGTGAAGAAAGATGGGGGTTTTCGACTTTGCATTGTCCGTCATGGACTTAATTCAATCACCATTAAATATCAATACCCCCTCCCCTCAGTGCTTGTAATGAGCAAACAGCTTCGCACTGCCAGGTTTTTTGCTAAATTAGATTTGAGAAGTGCCTGTAACCTCCTTTGCATCAGAGAGGGGGTGAATGGAAAATAGTATTCTCTACCACGAGTGGTCATTATGAGTATTTAGTCATGCCTTACGGGCTGGTAAATGGGCCATCTGTAGTCCAGGCTTTTTTTAATGAGGTGCTTCGTGACCTGTTTGGAAAACTTAACGTTTATATCAATAACATTCTTGTGTACTCCGGGTCATATGAGGAACACGTTCAACATGTCTAGAAAGTACTAGAACACCTGTTACAAAACCACCTCTACGTTAAACGGGAAAAGTGCTCCTTACATCAGACATCAAAGTCAGTTCTAGGATATGTCATCAGCCGTGAAGGGGTTAGTATGGACACTAGCAAGGTTGACTCAGTACAGTCTTGGCTTGAACCAGACACTGTAAAGGATTTGCAATGTTTTCTCAGTTTTGCTAACTTTTATTCAGGGTTTTAGTGCAGTGGGGGCTCCATTGATGTCTCTGCTCAAAGGTAATGCTAAGAAGCTTGTATGGACAGATGCAATTTGAGAAACGTTCATAGGCTTAAAATAACGGTGCACCACCGCTCCTCTCTTAAAACACCCAGACCTTTTCTTACTTGAAGTCAGTGCTTCAGAGATGGGGGTGGGGGCAGTTCTCTCACAGCGGCAGGGTAGCCCAACCACATTAGCAACGTTGGCTAGAAGGGGCACGATATCCATTCACCGTGCTAAGTGACCATCATAATCTAAAATCAGCTAAATGTCTAAACCCTAGACAAGCCTGATGGACCTTTTTCTTCTCAAGACTAGATTTCACCATCAGATACTGACTAGGATCTAAAAATGGCAAAGCTGATACACTATCCAATTTCCATGAAATCCAAAATTCTGTGATCAGAGTTATACAATGGGCAATAGATACTGAAATAGACCAGGAGACAAAAAGTAAACTGATTCCTGAAAATGTTACCCCTACAAAAAAATGTCCCACCAGCATGTCATGATACTTATTCATTGGGCACGTACTTCTCTAGCTACAGGTCATCCGGGTCCTGCACACACCACTCATCTACTCTCGGAATGGTATTGGTAGACCACGCTAGAAAGTGATGTTCTTTTCTATGTGAAATCATGTTCTTTGTGTGCTCAGATGTAGGCCCCACATACACTTCCAGCTAGTAAGCTTATGCCACTACAAATCCCACGCAGACCATGATTTCATTGATTGTCTCACAGATTTACCTTTGTCGCAAGGAAAAACTGTTATTTTGGTAACTGTTGACTAATTCTCAAAAGGAGAATTTAGCTCCCATCGCAGGTGTTCAGAGACTTTGATATCCTCGAACACATAGTTTCAGACCAAGGTCCACAATTCATTTTCTAGGTATGGAAAGTGTTCATGGACTTGGCTGGAGGTTATGGTGCACCTCACTTTTGGTTATCATCCTCAGGCTAATGGGCAGGCTGAGCATATGAACCAGGAATTAGGGAGATTTCTTTGCTTGTATTGTCATGATCAGTAGGTAGAATGGGCTTTTTTTCTACCATGGGCAGAGTAAGCTCAGAAATCTTTGAAAAAATCATCTGCTGGCCTCACCCTGTTTTAATGTATGCTAGGCTCTCAACCCCCATTGTTCCCATGGAGTCCCAACACCAATGTTGCTCCCTTAGTTGATGCCTGGTTTACCCAAAGGTCTGGGAAAGTACCAGTACTCATATCCAGGACATGGTGACTCACCAAAAGGAACAGGCAGATACGAGACATAGCACACAACAAATTACTACCCAGGGGAGAGAGTCTGGTTGTCACTTTGCAACCTCAACCTCCGCCTGTCCTGCCAGAAACCGAGTCCTAAATTTTGCGGGGCCCTTCGAAGTAGTAAAAAAAATCAGTGATGCATCTTGTCCAGTTTTCATGTGTCTCTTCTTAGGCTGGTGATCCCTGGTCCTCTGGATGATGTGTCCCCAGATGAGATCCCACGCCCCCGTATTGTGGATGGTGCCCCCGCATATACGGAGCGGAATGTTATGGATTCAAGGAGGTGGAGGGGAATCTCCAATATCTGGTGGACTGGGAAGGGTATGGCCCTGAGGAATGGTTCTGGGTTCTGGCAGCAGACATCTTCGACCCGTCCCTCACTGAGGACTATCACCATCACCATCCTGACTTTCCTGCATTGCATCCGCGGGGTCGACCTTGTAGCTGGGGTTATCGGGCACTGCCCCTTGGGAGGGGGGTTCTGTCATGAGGAGCTGTGGTGCCTTCTACAAGTGCTAAGACTCCCTGGCCTACTGATCACTGGCCCCTTTCGACACACCTGTTGCTAATATATGAGATTATTTAAGGAAGTGCCTGTTCTAGTGTTCCTTGCAAGGTCTTCTTATTCCTTATGGTCTACGCTGAGCTTTTGTATCTGTTATCTAGCAACACAATGTATCAATTTTTGGTTTTGAACTTTGTGATTATGACTTCTGGATTTTGTGCTTTTGATATATTGTCTGATTTAGTGCCTCTCTGGTTTTTGAATTTTTGCCTGGATTATCAATCTTTGTTAGTTTGGATTGTTCTGATTGTCATTCAGTCTTGTGAATCCATTAAACTCTATACCTTCATCCAACATGGTCTCTGGTGTGTTACAGACCCCCAGCTGCCAGGTCCAAGCAAAGTTTTTGTGCTCTCCTGGGATTTGAAATGGCATACTATAAGCATCCCTTACCTTTATAATGTCTGTTAGGGCTCATGTGCTACCTTTGGTATTGTTCACAGCAATACCTTTGTACATAGCTGGAATACTACAGGGCTGAAGTTGGTCTTGGGTGAACAACACGCTCCTTATTTTTGTTTTCCCAGCATAACTTGTTGCCCATAGTTACAAGAAATGAGCAGCTAGCAGCACAAACACTGAGGGAGGGTCTTGGACTTTGAAGGAACAGCATAAGAACTGGATAACTGACCATGGCTAAATTCTGAAAGAGAGATACAAAATTACAGTAATAATTTGTAGTAGCTCAATGTCTTTATTGCTGATAAAAATAATTCACATAGAAATTGTCTTCTAGAGGAATAACTATTGTATTTTCTAAACTCAAAATTCAAAACGATGATAAGGCACAAATATTTATTTGCTTATAGTTCATAATTCAACATCACATATTTAATATTCTGCTGAAAAATTATGAATTATTAACAGAGTTGTTAGAGCCCTTATTAGTGAGGCAATTTTTTAAATTACTCTTTCATGGTTCACCATTACCCTAGTGTACTACTTTCACAAGGCAAGTTATTAATTCATTGTTTTCCTGTCCTAATAATTATTTGTGGTTGAAATTTTTTATAAATGTTTTGACACTTCATTGCTTTTAATGTTGCCTGTGTTTTTTTATCACATGCAAGTAGTTTAAAAATTGCTATTTTGCATATGTTTTGCTTGTGCACCCATTTGTATTAAACTCACATGCTCTGAGGACATGCTGCTATTCTGCCTGCTCTGGAATTTTAATGCTAGTAGTGTCTCTTCAGGCGACTGTCTTGTCTCTGTGATAGATATCAGTACAGGAGCAAGCATACAGAGTATATGTTTAGTTGAGGAGTTTGCAGTTTACTGTTACAGCTGTAGTCTAGTTACATTTCACTTAGCTTGTAATGCCAAGGACAGAAGCAAGGACAAGTAGGCAGTTTGCCTTTCTGTGCTGTTCAGCTCTTCAGAACTGAATGATCCCTCTAAAAGGAAAGGCATTTAGGTTTCTGGTTTCACCAGGGATTTATAAAGATCACACCCTACTGGTATTGGGTACATATACACCCTAGGGAATGGGGACTCGTCAGCTGATAAATGGGGGTGACGTAAAATGGAACCCATTATCATCTCTCTCATATGTTTTGGGAACATAACAGGGAAAGATGTGTTGATGTTTATTGGCTTTTTATTAGGTCAGTCTGAAAATGTCATAATCCTCTCAAAACATATTATAAAATAGTTTTTAACTCACATGAATGTGAAGTCAGGATGATTTTCTCTGGTGTCCTGGCCACCCTTTGCTTCTATTCAAATTATTTATTCATTCAAGGAAAATTTGTATCTGATCGTTAGTTCAGCTTTAAAGCTTTAACTTAGACCACTCAATATAAATATTTCAGCATTTGGTATGTGGTTGCTAATATTCAAATTAAAATTTATTTTGAACTATACTATACTGAAGAATTTATTAAACTACTGGAACAAAATATATTAAAACATTATTAAAGGTAAATAAACAATCATTGAAGGTAATTATTTTTAAATGGCACCAATTACCTTTTGTTGTTCCTAGGAGAGAACAACTTAAATCTAATTGCATTAGTGAAAGAGATGCTATCTAGAGGATATCAGTGTGGCTCACAGACCATTCTTGTCAACTCCTATTTGGCAAATGACCAAAAAAAAAAACATTAAAATCAAGGGAAACAGATGGATCTATGATGGACTATTGGAATACACACACACACACACACACACACACACACACACACACACACACACACACACAGTACTGTTCAAAAGTCTTAGGCACCTGTGGGAAAAATGCTATAAAGCGAGGATGGTTCCAAAAATAATGCNACACACACACACACAGTACTGTGCAAAAGTCTTAGGCACCTGTGGGAAAAATGCTATAAAGCGAGGATGGTTCCAAAAATAATGCCATGAATACTTATTAATCAATAAACCTTCTAAAAAGTGAAGTAGACAAAAAAGCCTCAATCAAATCAATATTTGGTGGGACCACCCTTTGCCTTTAAAACAGCATCAATTCTCTTATGTAAACTTGCATGCAGTTCAAGGTAGAGATTGGTAGGTTCTTCCAAACATTTTGAGGAACTGGCACAGTGCTTCTGCAGACTTTGACTGTCTCTGCATGTCCTCCCAGACTGACTTGATCATGTGGAGATCAGGGCTCTGTGGGGACCATACCACCTGTTGCAGGATTCCTTCTTTTTTGCTGAAAATAGTTCTGTATGACTAAGATTGGGTGTTTGAGGTCATTCTCAGGCAGCAGAATGAATCTGGGACCAATCAGAAACCTCCCTGATGGTAGATAAGAATCTACCTGTACTTCTCAACAGACATTGAAGCTGCATGCCTAAGACTTTTGCACAGTACTGTGTGTGTGTGTGTGTGTGTGTGTGTGTGTGTGTGTGTGTGTGTGTATAAAGTTATATATATATATATATATATATATATAACTTTTGAACAGCATCTAACAGTTGGCACACGATTACTTTATATATCCATACTCTAAGAAAATGAAAAATCAGAGGTGAGCCTTTATTTTGGACACATCCAGTAGGAGGATAACTTTTAGAATTGTAATCTGATTTCTCTCTGACAACCATAGAGACTCAAACTTGTCACATCAATGTTGGCCTTCGATTAAGGGCATTCCATTTGCTTCATTACAGATGCTGGGAGTATGGTCTATTGATCCAGAGTCCTAGGTTCTTTTGAGATTGCACCTCTCTGGACTTGACAGTACATAAAGAAAGAGGTTCTGCTTTTGTGAACTGACTGATTGCTGAGGGAGCAGTAAAATGCATCTGCCAAGTATATGCTACAAAAGATTTGCTTCCTCAAAGTTAAAACTATGATTAAATCTCAGGTTTTTTGCATTTCTTAAATATAAAAAAGGTTTAAAAAAAATACAAAAGAGTCTAGTTTGGGACTCTACGAAAAGCCTATGTCAACTCCGAGGATTTATTTTGTCACATGTGAGATGAGACAGACTGTGCAATACTACAACTGCCACAACAGTTTCACCTGTCTCATGTCGCTGGAAGAGAAAGTGATTGTTAAAAAAAAACTCCTAACAGTTCTGATGATTTTTTTGGCCATCATAATAAATGCAGTTTTTGGTGAAAGGAACCAGGAACACACCAACCCATGCTGTGAAGCATGGTTGTGACAGCATTGCGCTCTATCAGTGCTTCTCCACAGAAGGGCCTAAAAGGCACAGAGTAAAATGAAAGCAGCAAAGGGAAATCCTGAGGGAAAAAAAATCTGTGCTCAAGTAAACTGTAACTTGGGAGAAGATATATTTTCTTTCAGGACAACAACCTCAAGCACAGCGCTACACCAGAAGTCAATGTCCTGGAGTTGCCAAGTAAAAGACACTCAAAGTCAATCCAGATCAGAATTTATGGCAGGACGTTAAAATTGCAGTTCACTCACAATCCCTACAGAACTTGACAGAACTTGAGCAGTTTTGCAAAGAGGATGTGCAAAAACTACACTCAAGATGTGCAAAGCTGATACATACTTATCTAAATAGATTCAAGCTGTAAATGTTTGCAGCTCTAGTTACTAAGAATAGCTTGCACTGATATCTGCTAGTCCTGTATCTGATTTGCTTAATTTGTTTGCTTAATAACCAAAATAGCACAGTTGGACTCTGTCCCCTCTCTGTTTTTAAAAGCTGCCTTGCAGTCCAGAAGTATATATTTCTTCTTATATTATATTTTAATAGAATTATATTTTTACTGTTTTTAAGCCTATAATTGATTTCATAAATATAATTTATTTATATCCGATGTGATTTGGTGATGGTCCACAATTTGTTTTAGGCTAACATGTTGACTAAATATATTTGACAGACCGTCCATGATCCTTAATTTCTTGTCCCAGTCAGGGTTGTGGTGGTCCAGAGTCTATTCCGGAATCACTAGTCACCAGGCCAAGAGACTACACCCCGGATGGGATGCCAGTCCATTGCAGGGTAGTCACATAAACACACACATTAACATATTCAAAGACTGTATATAATTACAGTGACCATTTAAATGGAAGCATGTCTTTGAACTGTGGAAGAAAATCCACACAAACATAGGGAGAACATGCAAACTTCCGTCAGACTGAGCTGAATTCAAACCAATGCCTGAACAGCCCAGGTGTTATGAGGTGGTACTTTTGCTCACTGTGCCATCATGCTGCCTGTTACTGACAGACCATATCTTATGAATTACGTACATAGAGTCTCAGAGCAGAGATTTCTAAATTACAAATGATCAGTTTCTTATGAGACATAAAGTACTGATTAGCACAAGGAAAAGATGTGGTGGAAAGTCATGTAAATCATGAGGCATGCAAAAGCCCAAAAGAGTAGAATAAGTGCATCACTTGGGTTTGTGCCACACAGTTATGAACATTATAAAAGCTAAATCTGTGTGCTGTTACTTATTTTTAATACCTGCTGGATTCTTTTCCCTCCAAAAATGTAGCAGCTTTTTTATCCTTAGAAAAGAAGATTGTGGTGTAGGGAGAATGATGTGTGGAAGCACAACAAGGAAAGAATTATACTGTCCTTGTCTCCAAAGACTGTTGAAGGTGAACACTTTGCATATGTGGAGGGGTGGGAGCATTTTAGTTGGAAAAATATGTAGCTTTTGGTATAAAACTTCAAAGAGGAAAAACTGAATCACAAAGATGTATTTTTGTATTGTTAAAAAGTGAAATGCAGGTTTTGAAGATTGGTATGCTTCTTTCATTTACTTGATTACTTATCATTTTGTATCACAGTATAGCAGAGCATGGCTGTCTAGGCAGGTGTGAAACAGGATCCCAAAGAATAGATTGGTCATTACACTAGGTTGTAGCTGACAGCTAGTGGTTCAAGTACTGCAGGAGTATATAGGCAGAATTTGGAGCTTCCAACATTTTAATTTTTAAGATGCTGTGGCAGAGGCCGGAAACATCTATCTTTCCCTCCAAACAGTTTGAGATTCAGTAAAATGTTCAATAAAATGGTCAGTCATCCATTAATATTCACTGCATTCAGTTTACTGCATTACTAATTTGATAGTACGGCCATGGATAAGTCAATCTTTTCTTTCAAGATTGATTGATTGTATTTTATGACCGTGGATTGCAACATTCTTCTCTTCTTACTACCCAGAGGTCTAGCACAGCAGTCACATTGGTCCTCTTTTACAGATTGCTGCAGGGAAGAATACACTTTGGAAAAAGCTGAATCCATTCTCTGACCGCATTGACTCAACACTGAAATTTCATGCATACCTGAGTTAAAAGAAGGTCCAAAAAAACATGGGAAACTTTTTCTGACTACAAGCTAAGGGGAATCCTGAGTGTTTTATATGCAACATAATGTAAAATTTGCCTGCCTTTATGTGATGTACTGCAGATTGAGGGCTTGGAATGCACACTGGTATACAGACGCTCACCAAGACAGGATTAGCAGATCCCTTCTCTTAGATTTTGGTTTCACATCCATTTTCAAAAAACAGATACGACTGGGAATTGGTGGATCATGTAGAGAAACAAAAAGCCTTTTCCTGTAACCCTTCACCCAATGAATATATCAAAATGAAACAGCTTTCTTTGTCTATTGGATGTTAAGAAGTTAACTCATACCTTCATTTCTAGCAGGTTTCATTACCACAATTCCCTGCTGTCCAGCACCCTTGCCTTTTCAACAGGTCCAAAAGGTAGCAGCCAGGATAATCAATGGCTCTTTAAAATATTATATTACCTCAAGTTTTTGCTCTCTTCACTAACTACCAACCTCATTCAAATGCAACTTCAGCTTACATCACCTACAAGATGCTGAGGGATCAAGCACCATCTTACCTCTCCAATCTCATCATTAAATCAAGGCTGAAAAGCATTGGGAGCTGGTGATTAGTACAACCATAGTAGGGGTCAGGGTTGACCTAATGGAGTGCTCCCCCTCTACCCCAGCTCACCTACTTGGCCAGAACAGAATAATGATGTCTTGCTGTGGACCATTCATACCTCATCAAGGTGACCTTATAAGCAGCTTGTCTGAGGACTGGAGAGAGTACTGTTAGGAAAAGTTTTACAAGGAGCTTTGCAAGAACTAGAAGGGCTCCTTGAGCTTGTCTTGTGTTTGGTTTTAAAGGGGCCACAGTTTGAACTGATACTAAAACCTCAATCTGAGTGTGAAGTATCTACCTCTGCCCCACATTTACCCTCTGGAAACCACCTGGAGATGTGAACAGGTAACCACAAACTGACCAGAGTGAATTAGCCACTTGGGAAGGGACTATGATTTCTGTCTACACAGAATTTAGTTCTGTGTTTATTTTTGTACTTGTCTTTCAGCTAAAAATGTATCTTCACAAGTCCCCTATAACCACTCTATAATTCCCAGTAGATATTTTATGACTGTTTGTCATTATCCTGCCTTTGTCAGTTTAGTGTCCAGCATCATTCTGCTGAGAAATAAAGTATAAAAAAATTTAATTTTTCAAAAATGAAAAAAAATCTGTGGGGATTTCTTTAAATGAAATTTTCCTTTGATTATTTCTATTCCATTTTGGTTCTAACAAAGGAAATGCTAACACTCATCCATCAAATGGACCAAATAATGTCTGAATTTTTAAAACAAGGTAAGACTCAGCTTGTTACAGATTACAATTTACATGTAATTCAGGCAGTTACTACCTGGGCTTACAGTTACAATGTTGTAACACCGTCACATTGCGCACGAATCATGCAATCGCGTTCGAAGAGCAAAATCCAGGAAATAAAGGGGTCATGAGAATGACGCCTCATCGTCACGTTAATCTGCCTTTGTGTCAGTACTGCGTCACTGAGGTTTTCCTTGCTCTTGTGTGTTGTCATTGTCTTTGTGCTCAGTGTGATTTCCAGCATTCTCTGGTGGAAATCGTTCACCGTATCAGCCAGCGTTTGTAGACTAAACTGTGTGCATTCGCCCTCCTGGTTGCTTTCTCTCCTCAACCCGTGACAGAATGTCTGAACCATTGTTTAACCCAGGGGAGTTCCTACAGGATGAGATGGCGCACCAGGGGGATGCAGTTGGTCAGTGGGAAAATGCGCTAGGCACTCTTTCAGAGACCGTGCACCAGTTATCCACAGTCATCCTCCAGCTGCAGGAACTACTCCTCACCGGTTCCTCTGCAGGTGAGCCACAGATGGGGGTGCCTGAGAAGTTTAACGGTTCAGGGAATTCATACCAGGGCTTCCTCACTCAGCTACACCTCATCTTCATACTCTAGCCTGCATGCTACCCCACCAGCTGCACAAGGGTGGCTGTTCTGATTTCCCCGCTGTCTGGGCAGGGAATAGGCCTCCTCGCTCTGGGAGTCCAATGCCATGTGCTGTGGCAACTACACACAATTCACAGCAGAGCTCCAGAATGTGTTTGACCACCCGTCAGTCAGGGGGAGGCTGACTCCAGGTGGTGTACCACCTGAAGCAGGGTGAATAGATGTTATATGGTCGTACTTTCTGGTTCGAGTGACAGTCTCAGCAACCTCATTCTGTATTAACTGTAGCCTAGATATTGTCTGGCATGGACAGTTTGACAGCAGAATATTACAGTAATCAGTTTTGCTCAAAACAAATGCATAAACTACTTTTTTGGCATCCTGCCTATTTAGGAATTGCTGTAGTTCAGCTATATTTCTTAAATGAAGGAAGCATAATGTAGTTAATGCAATAACATGAGAGTCAAAGGACATGTTAATGTCTAATAGAACACCTCAATTTTTTATACACTTCAGTCTGTGAGAGATAAAAGCTGATGTTATTTGGTTACAGGCTGCAGCACCACAACCCATCATGAATACTTCAGTTTTATCAGCTTTGACAGACAGAAAATTATTATTTATCCACTACTGTATATCAGTAAAAGAGTTTGCTAAAGACACAGTATGAAATGGATAGTGAGGTTTAAACGAAACATATAACTGAGTATCCTCAGCGTATGAATGAAAGCTCACACTGTGTTTTTGGATAATATCATCCAGTGGTAAGCATATACAGGGAAAGCAGTAACATTGCACAAAACCCTGTACTGAACTCCGAGGACGCACTATAATGGACCTTAGACATAAATAAAGGAAGACAGTCATCAAACTGTTGACAGTTAGGACTGGAACCACTTAAGAACATTAGCCATTAGACCAACTAGGGATTTAAGTGTACTGAATAAGGCATTGTGATCTACAGTAGAGAATACAGCACTGACGTTCAACAACATAATAACTGGGGTATAACCAGCATCAGATGATATAAGGATATCATGAACAATGTGAGTTAGACTTGTTTCAGTGTTATGACTAGAGTGAAAACCTAACAAATTTTTCATATATGTTATAATTAAGAAAACTTTGAAGGTGAGAAGCTATTAGATAAAAACAATTTTAGAGACAGGTCTAAAATTAAGTGGCTCATTGTAGTCAAGGTTGGACTTTTTTAACAATGGTCTAATAATGGAGACTTTAAAAGAATGTGTTTGTCTCTATATATGCAGATGTAAGGATTATACACTTTGATTCCAAAGTTAAGTTTTATAATTTAGAAGTAAATTTTATGAGACTAAGGTCCATGCAATAGTACACACTATTCTCATAAAATTCACATGTACGCACAATTATGTTAAGGGTCAGAAGTAAACCTGTCTCAGAAAGGTCATATGAACCAAGTAATGGATTAATGAACAATAAAAATTACTTGTATGCTGTTTGTTGTTTGAGTCATAAAGGATCCAGAAATCAGACAGGATGAGCTGCTCTTGGTGACTTGAGACGACGCAAGCTGCTTGTTTTCAGTTCTGTGATTCACTCAAGATGTGTTTTGCTCAATTAGGCTTCACTTGTGTGACCATTATTTATGCTCTGAAAGCATAAATATTAATAGTTTGCTGAGCATAATGATCAAGCTGGCTGTAATGACACACTGGCATAGAGCCCCAGTGATTTAAATTGAAGATTTTTTGAGTATTACTTGGATTAATGTTAGTTTCACAATAACGTTCTTATATTTTTGGACTTCAAGTAATTTATCTTAATAATTTACCATAAATTTTTTTTAAAAACCCAAAAATATTTGTTTAATGTTGTTTAACAATTTGTTTGCTATCAATAAAACATACTGTTTTCTATATTTATTCTCTAAATTAAACGTATAACTATTATATCTTTCATTAATATGTTGTATGTGTGCAGTTTTAAGCTCCATTTAGACAGTATATTGCATTGATGACCCCTTACTGCATACACTGTTCCATTAAATTCCATTTCAGAAGAAAACATCTAGAGTACCAATAAACGTATATCTTGTTGTAGCCTTCTTAGTGTGCAACACAAAGCCAGCCAGATGCCGTAGAATGTCTCATTCCAGTTATTTGTTTTTTAATTTTGTGTTTCAGTGCATCACTGCAACCCTAACCAGTCACTACCAAAAGAGGTGTAATGAAAGAATTAGGACAGCACACAAAAAAGGCCCTGTACCATTTTTTCTGGAGATATCCAGGCAGCGTTGCCATAGAAACCACAAATGTGGTGATATCTCTGTTAATATTGAGTACACTGTAGTGACATTCTTTGCCTGGATAAACAGAGAAAGCAGAGGAAGCACAAATCTGTGTTGGCGTTTATAATATCAGGCACACAATTGTTATATTTTATACAGTACCATGCAAAAGTCTTAGGCACCTGTGGGAAAAATGCTATAAAGCGAGGATGGTTCCAAAAATAATGCCATGAATACTTATTAATCAATAAACCTTCTAAAAAGTGCAGTAGACAAAAAAACCTCAATCAAATCAATATTTGGTGGGACCACCCTTTGCCTTTAAAACAGCGTCAATTCTCTTACGCAAACTTGCATGCAGTTCAAGGTAGAGGTTGGTAGGTTCTTCCAAACATTTTGAGGAACTGGCCACAGTTCCTCTGCAGACTTTGACTGTCTCTGCATGTCCTCCCAGACTGACTTGATCATGTGGAGATCAGGGCTCTGTGGGGACCATACCACCTGTTGCAGGATTCCTTCTTTTTGCTCAGGATAGTTGTGTATGACTGAGATTGGGTGTTTGAGGTCATTCTCAGGCAGCAGAATGAATCTGGGACCAATCAGAAACCTCCCTGATGGTAGATAAGAATCTACCTGTACTTCTCAACAGACATTGAAGCTGCATGCCTAAGACTTTTGCACAGTACTGTATGTTTTATTGTACACTGAAGACATGCTGGAGGCACTCTCTCCATTAAGACATACTGGTATGTATTCAGTCAACCACAATTTCCATAATTATAATGAACATAAGTACTGACTAATTACCTGATGTTGGTAAAATGTAATTATCTCTGTTAATGTTCACTGTCAGAGTAAGAAAAAGTCCAAATTGCATTCATTATTATGTTTCTCTTGCATAACTGAAAAATGCTTCCAGGTTTTAAAGTTATAAACAGGGTGGCTGAAAGCGTCAGTAAAATGTCCTGAAGTATTTGCAGAAACTGCCATTGTCCCCCAAATAAGATAATTGTTTAATTGAACATTGAACTTTTTTGAAAACATTTTGCTGCTTCCATATTACAAAAAAATGAGTTTTCAATTTGCTGTAAACAATAGAACACTAAATACGTCAGTAACCAGTAATTATAAAATCTTAAGGGCATACAAAGTACATACTCAATCTTGCTACATACTGTTCCAGCAGTGCACTCCTGTAGAGTTGACACTAGCCTAATTTTTATGAGCTTTTTACCAAAATCTTTTCCTGGCGTGACAATATCGTTTTTAAAGCAAGAAATGCAGAATATGTATAATATTTTGCTATAATCTATAAAGTATAGAACATGACAGTATGGTAAGGTCAAAAACACATACTGGGGTGGTAATGTAGTTGTCCACAATACTTATAAGTACATTTACATAGGGGTAAAATGAATTACCATCAGTTCTGGTAATATGTGCCTGTAGCGATTCCTCAAACACGAAGTTTACCATTTTTCACGACTTGAAGGACTCCAGTCAACATGTGTTTCTTCAGGGTTTAGTACACCAATACACCTTTGGGGCAAAGACATTAAAAACATTTACACATTAGAAACACGGGTTCACACAAACATCTGAAATGTGTGTTTGTTGGTAATTTTCTTTATACTATGCAATGATGGCCTGATTGGTTCATTGCATACAGATGCATATTACAGTTAGAGATTCTGTACTCTCTGATGATGACAGTGACAAAAAATAAATAAAAAATGAAAATGATGAATGAATATTTAAAAAATAATCTAATCTCCTTAATCCCCATTCCGTCCTGCTCAAAATCACATCCGGAGAGATTTTTCAATTATTTATTTCATGCTGGGAAAGGATTTTCTCATTATGACTGGTTTATACCAAGAAAGCATCTTTTGTTTCTAACATAGTTAGCAGAACCTTCCAGTTTCATTAAAACACATTTTGGGTTTTTCATATCAACATTGAGAAATTTCCTTCTTTGTTTCTAGCTTCTCTAGTTGCTCGGTACTGTTCGAGACTGTTATAATTGTGTTGCTTTGCAGATTCTACGAACAGCATATCAATTAATTCCCCATTTATTCAAGTTCAGCACCAAGCACCTGTCTTGCCCTCTACTTTCAAGTATTTCATCAAACTCTGCATTTGAGTGCATGAACTGCCCTGGTTTGTGTTTTTTCCTGCATTTCTTTTTACAAAGTTATGTTTATTCAGATTACTTCTGAATATCATTTAAAAAAGTTTTGACACTGTCATTATTAACTTTTAAGTTACACTTCAGCTGTAACAACACTGAAGTCCTACTGTAGCTGCAGTTGAAGCTTTACATTCTGAATACTGCACAAAATTAAAAGCAACATTTTACTCAAAATATTGCCATTTAGTTAATATACATGCACTGTACAATGTGTTTACACTGGATATTTCCTGAGGTAGGAAAGGCTTTTCAAGGTTTTTTTGAATGCTATTGTCAAGCGTATACTGCCACATACTTGAAAACTATGTACACTATTTAACTCTTGTAAAACCTAATTTGTTTCATCCATTACGCGTGACTTAAAACTCATTTGTGAATTTCTACATAGGCAAGTAAACATTCTCTAATTATTTATAAAACAAAACTGGTGTGATAAAATGGTTCAAAATTGGACCAGTGGAACAGTTTTAATTTCAAAACAAAGCAGAACAAGAGTTACTTACACAAAAAGTGGGTAGCATGTGTGTCATCACCTAGTGATTATTCCTGATGTATTGCACTGGTATTAGTCTTTTATGAAGAAGACGCCAATCTTTATTTCATTAACACTGAGTTGTTTTCAGTTTGTTTTACATAATTATATTAAATTTTAAGAGAAACCGTTTTTTGACTCCCAGAGTACATCTAGCACCCCATGCCATGAACTAGTATGAGTGTCCAGATATCACTGATATTGGTATCAGTCATACCTATACACATTATTCAAAATGTACACATTTTGAACTGAACATGTGTAATAATGTGTAATAACTGAACTGCTGCAATTGTCTAAAACATATACAGATGATACTGCAATATATATCAACAATACAGCAAAATCTTATGTACTACAACAAATGCATTCCTAATAAAATGCATCTTGCAAGTGATAAATTCATCTACCCATCACAATTAATGGCTATACCCTGGTAAGAGTGGTCCAGAGCTTATTCGGGAATCACTGGGCACTAGGCTATGAAACTACACCCTGGATGGAATGCCAGTCCATCGCAGGGTGGACAGACACATCCACAGAATGTTCAATTTAGAGTAACCAATTAAACTGGTAAACACATCATTGGCCTGTGAGAGGAAAATCATACAAACATAGGAAGGGCATGCAAACCCCACACAGACTGTGTCAGATTCAAACTCACACTCAAATAGATCAGATGCTATGAAGTCACTGTTATACCATGCCACCCTGCCTGTGATTAAAAATGAAATAAAAACAAACAAGGGTTGTTTGAACATGAAGAAACTGATGCTGCAGCCTAGATGCTCCAAACCGCTTCAAAAGACTGAAAAAATTAGCTCCACTTTCTACTGTAATTAGAAACTTGCACATCTCCTTATTTATAGAGTTCAAAATATGGAGAAAAAATTAACTGTTTGTCATACAGTGTTTTGTTTAAAAATTACATCAAAATTCTGTACACTACATGACTATCAATCTGTATTCGGTCAGGATTGCGGCTAAAGTCTCAAGTTCCACAGTGGTTCTTATTCTGTATTCTGTACGTATTCTGTACGGTTCGTATTCTGTATAAATGCGGTTTCTACCAGACATATTGTAGAGGTGATTTGTGAAATGGCCTTTTAAAGCAGATTATGTAAGCTTGGGGTGCAAAACACAGCAAGACTGGAATAGATCTTTTGAACAGTATGCACACTGATATTGAAAAGACAATGCAATGATTTTTTGACAACCAGAATATTAAAACTGAATGAAGAGTAATTCCTTGGTATCTGAATCTAACTGATCCCTGAAAATGCATTAGATAAAAGTGCCTATTTCCTATTACTATTAGGGGGTAAATAAATAAATAATACACTCCAAGCCCATATAATTATCAACCCATGACATCAGCATGATAAAGCACTGTTTAACACATGGTACACTATGTACAGTAAAGGACATTTCACGTCTTAGTACCCCCCCAGTGTCACTGATTTATGCAGCTGAGTCAAGAGGGCACATGTGCAGGATTTGCAGTGGGAGTTCAGTGTATTGCGATGCTGAATAAAGGGGAAAAAGATGTGTGTCCAAGTAACCCTGTTTGTTTAACACAACAGTCTGCATTTAAATAAACAGGTTTATTTTTAAAAATAAAATGCACAATAGTGATGTTGCACAAACGTGTTCAAATAAAACAAAACAGATTGAAAGAGCTGGTAACTCCCATGCTCTCGCCCATCTGACTGGATAAATTCATAGCAGTACACAGTAGAGTTTATTACAATACATACAATATTACTTTATAACAACACACTGTAGGATACAGTCGGTATTTATTTAAAGATTTTTTTGTTTATTTTGATTTTAATTTGCATTTTGATTTTTTATTAGGGATAAGCTTTGGATAAAAATGTGTTATAGGAAAAGTTACCATTAGGATACTGATATATAGATATTAATTTGTTACAGAAAAAATTTGGATATAGAGTTTGGATACTGAGGGACTGCTGTATTCCCAAAACATCCTGAGGGGGTATGGAGCACATCTCCACTAAATCTAAACTACTTATACAATAAAACCACTGATTTGTGTTCAGACTGAGTATTAATCAATAACCATAAAATAAACAATGGTAAAACAAAAGTCTAAAAAAATGTGCCTCAGTTTAGGGCAGAGGAGGCAACATGGGCAGGAAAAATGCAGAAACCTTTATTTACCAACTAAACAAAAAACTGGGGACTACACATCTTTTAGTGAGAACTAAAAAGCAAAAATATAACAAAAGGCCAGTACTTACAAGCAAACATTTTCTTCCAATCCCAAACAAAAAGAATTACACAAAAAACTGACCTACACCAACTAACCCCCAGACTTTTGCATGTACTCTTTTCAGCAGCCTGAAGAGCCAGAAAGATCTTGAATGAGTTCCTGTTGAAACTTATTAACTGCGGGCCTCATGGAAGTGTGCTCAATTTTTTTTTTTTACTGGTAAAGAACAAATTACTTGAAGACCAAAAACTATTCACATTTTACTTTTCATTATTTAAACTTAAATTGTTTTCCCCCCAACATTTTTTAAGTATGACTGTTATATAAATCCTGGGTTTGGCATGTTTTGTCATGCAAATGTTTAGGTACTAACTGAGGTCTCAAACATCAGTAGGTCAAAAATGGGGGAGGAGTGTTTATCTAGATGATCAGGTATCGCAGATAAAGGGGACAGTTGTAACTGGGTGATCAGTTTGCAACTGTCCTTGACTCTCTGCTGTTCACCTTTTTGGGTTTCTAGATGTGTTGAACCTCTCCACAACAGCTGAGGATCCACGGTGCAAGCTTGTTACTTCTAAATAGCTAATCAATAGCATCCAAAATCACATGCTAGTTCCAAAAACTCTGTGCTTTCTCTCTAACTGGGTTTGTCCAAACCCTCATGTGGCCCATTTACTAAGGTTGTTTTGGTGTCTAGTGTGCAGTGTCATCTAAAATGAGTGACTGGATCATGTCTCCTCAATATCAGCTGATGTTCGTGTTTCCACATTGAGAATTTTCTGCTGGTCTCTTCCATGCAGTATGTTGAATCAAGTAATTTAGCAATATCCAGTAATGTAATATGCATTACATTACATATGTGTTCTGAAATCTGACCCGTTAAATATTTTAAAACACCCTTACAGTGCAACACTTTGTCATTGGTACACAGGCTGCCATCCTGCAGTAAGTTGGTGCATCCTGGGTGTGTCTATAAATGCATACCTCACAGGCTTAAAGAACTCTAGCACAGTAAAATGGTCTGTCCACACATGCCTTAAATATACTAAAGTTGATCTTTTCCACATGTTGATTAAATTAAATTGTGAAATGCAGTAATGACAGAGTAGGGGAAAATGATCCTAAGAAATGTTTGTTTTGCACTAAATCCATTTCAATATTCTTATTCATCAAAAGTCATTAAAAGGGAAAATGAGTTAATTTTATATATGCATTTTGGTGTCCTTGTGTGTCTAAACATTTTTCAGCTTTTAAATTTCATATATCTCGGAGTCAGTGAGACTAAATTACTGTCCTATGTTTCACAAAATATATATGTGAATCTTAACTGCCACGTTCAGCTGAATTTATATTTATTGAGCACTTCTTTTCACACAGTAACTCAGACCACTGGACAGCAGATTAGGATAACAGAAGATAGCAGGTATATAGTGAGGCTACAGATAGAGGTTACATCTTAATGCAAGCAACTATACAGGGTATAAGGGCAATACGGTATGCCTGAGGAGTAGCTGAGAAGAGGAAAACACAAAACTCTCAACCATGAGACAAGGGAAAAAAATAAACCAGCAGCTGCCCTCCCCTCCTGGGCATTCTACACATAGAAAAATAATGCCAGTAGTAGCAGCTAAGACAGGTTACACTGTAAGGAACAGCATTGTGTATCACACTAAGAGCTGAATAAAGTTATGGCGAGGTGCAGGCGTGCTGATCACATCATCATGGTATGGAGCTCTCAGCTGCTGGCAACACTGAGTGCTAGTCTCACCACTGGTCTTGTCTAGCCTAGTCAGGGAAGGGGGGGTCAATAATCTGTGCTTGTGGTACAAGTTGATGTTTGATCTTTGGAGTATTAATTTTTTTTGATAACCTAAATCGCATATTAGAGGAAGGAAAATGATGCTTGGATGGCACAATGACTCAACCAGTGTACTGCTGCCTCACAGTGTGTGTGAGGGGGCAGACTGTTTACATAGGTTATCATTTGTCCCAGAAAAGTGGACAGCTGTGACTGGGTGATCAGTTTGCCACTGTCATTGCCTTTCCGCTGCTGAACCACCTCATTGTGTGTGGATCTTGCATATGTTTCCTCTGGGTGCTCTGGTTTCTTCCCACTGTCCAACGACATGTATTTCACTTTAATTGATCACTCTGAATTGTTGAGTGTGTGGTGGTCACTGTGTGATGGACTGGTTTCCCACCAAGGGGCAGTTTCTTTTGATTGTCCTAGTACCCATTGCTTTGCAAGTGGGCTCGGGACAATCCCGACTCTACTTAGGGTAGGTGGTTAGTGGAAATGCATTGGATGATGCTCTGCTCATACCTGCAGTATCCAAAATATTTCCATGTCAGAAAGCACAGGCCTAAATATGACATGTGTAAGAAGGAGGGGTATAAAGGTAGTACTGAAGTACTTAGTGCATTACTATACAACACAATGCTTAAAAAATTACACTTAACTTACACTTTTTGACTTTCCAGACTTTTGCCCATAGGTCGCCATCCTCTCTTCCCTCCACTGGTTAGATCTACTTGTGCTGTGTAATTTATACTGCTGTCATTCTAGCAATACAATACAATGTATTCTTATAATGCTCTATCCTCTAGAAAGACTTCAAGTGCTTTCACAAGTTTCATGTGTACCTACAGACCACTCACAGGAGCACTAAAACCTGCATTAAGGACACTGCCTTATGGACGTCCTCAGTTTGCAGGATGTTACACAAGAGGAAAGGTGGAAAGCAGGAAAAATCAAGATGGCCAATTTTTCCTACTGTCACATCAGAGTTCTTGATGGGGTGTAACTATTTCTAGAAGGAGCAGTTAGCAAAGTTGGGAGCAATATTTGTAATGCACACCTGTTTGAGTGTGAAAAGAGTCTGGTAAAGTGAGCCATCTTCTACAGAGGGAGGTACAGCATCTGTCTGCTTTTTGTATTTTTCACTATAAACAAGAAAAAGGGATTACCATATAATTTTATATTTAGTTTTTTAGGCAATTGAATTCCAAACACATTAATAAATACATAAACATCTGAGTGAACAATGATTGTTTTATATACACAACAACTGGGTCACACTATCACACATTGGTACGCTTGCTCAGAATGTGATGTTTGTGAGATGCAGTAGCTTCACAGTAGGCATTTTGAAAACCACAATGTAGATCGTAGTTTATGGAGACATGCAACCTTGACACAACCTGCCTAGGAAATGCTAATGTCGGGACATCCTTAGTATGGCAAGATTTAAATGTGAAATTTTGTGAAGTCTGAAGTGACTTACTATACACTTAGCATGTTTTTTGTATAGCCAAAACAACAAAAAACAATGCCAAAAAGATCTTTATTAGCTCAATCACCAGAAATGATTAAAACCTTTCAACCTATGCAGGACACAATGTCTTTGTGATGGACTTAAAGCTTTCTCCCTTTGCATAAAGGGATAAATAAGCTTCTTTGGTGAGGAAATGTGTGTTGATCATGTTCTCAATGCCTGCGGTCAAGGGCTGCTGTTCTTTGAAGTGCCTGACTTTCTCTTGTGATTGTTGTTGGCTATTTTTAGCTCAGACACATAGATGGTTTCTCCTGGGAAGTAAATCATGAGTGTTCTGGCATTTTACCATGTATTTCCTTTAACTGATATTATGAATTTGTGTTTGCACCTTCTGTAGTATGCATATGCTGTAACTCAGGCACTTCCCACCTACTCTAACCTAAGGCCCTTGATTCTATTTATTTCATCAGCTGGTGTTTGCTTGTTAGTGTTGGACTGAAACAGAATGTCTGCTTTTGATTTTGTTTGCATTAAAGGCAACTATTAATTAAGGGAGTTTGAGAAAACCACCCCAGCGCTTTTGAAACTTACTGAGAGCATTAGGCAAGGTCTAATAAAACATGCAGTAGAATTCATATTTATGTCGCTGCTTTTGTCTCAGCAGTACATATGGCAACCTAATGAGTTATTCCTCTGTTTGTAATGATGATGTTTAGGTGTGAATACACATTCTTAGAGGAGTAGTATAGTGCTGTATCAGGAATATGTTCAGTAACACTTCTTTGTTTGCTTCAGTATTTAGTTGAGACCTTATGGCAAACAAAGCATCCTCTTTGTTTTATTACTTTTGGGAGTAAAAGTACTCTGTAATGGCTTAAAATCATTATGGAATCCTAGCCCTGAGCTTAAAAACAAAACTAAGATCAGAAGACACTTCTGTCTCACTTTGTAAGTCCAAAGTATTTTGCCCTTAAGTCAAAGCAAATCATTCCTTAATAGTTACACACCTTATTTAATCACTGCTCTGATTATGTAAAAACATTGCATATAGCTACAATATTAAAAGTAGTCTAACTTTTATTTAATATTAAATAGTTTTTTTTGTGATGCATTTGAGCACACCATGTTTCAGGTCTTTCATGGGCAACCAGTCAGAGTTGACCAGGTCCCAGCCTGTATCCATGCACCACTACCATGAGCCCACAGCTCACCTCTCCTGAAGCACACTTATCCTGGGGCCCTTTCTGGAACATCAGCCACAGTTTTCATAGAGTTCCTCCTCTGACTGGTGGTGATGCACCACATTCTATAAGCCCTATGCAAGCACTTCCCTGCAAAACCCTTGTAGCCAACATCAATGGGCATAGTTTGCCCTCTACCTTTCTGAACTGTTCCACTAGTTCCTCGTGTCCTCAACATCTTCCTTTCTTAAGCTTCTTCAATCCCTTCCTCTTAAGGAACCACAGTGCCTTCCAAAAATATTCAGACAACATCACACATTTGGCTGGATAAAAAATGTATGGTTTAATTTATCTTTACATGTCATGTTTTAACTCAGAATAATAATCCTCACAACAATTTCTTTAAGTCAATGTGAGTTTTTCATCACAAAATACTTTTAAAGAAAAAACTAAAATGTGCCATTTGCATCAACATTGTTTACATTCCCACGTAGTTTATACTCCCTGCTGCTGCTTCCCTACCATCCTAGCCAGCATGCATCCTTAAAGCTCCTATCAGACTAACTGCTTAAGATCTTACTGTCTTCTCCAAAATGCATGGAAAAGGTGTTCTGCCATGGTAAAGCAGAGTTTGTAGGCTCTCTCTTTCTTAGAACCAGAGATCTGGACTGCACTTTCTTGAAACTCACATTAGTCCATGTGATAAGCCCACTCTGGCAACTGCAAAACCCATTTCCAAATGCTGTTAAGAACTGACCAAAAACTGGGCATCACATGGCTGTTTTTCAGTTGGGTCAAATAAACCTTCTTCTCTCCTGAGACCCGCAAATTTTTCTATGTTTACACCCTTTTTTGATTTTAAGTTGTTGCAACCTGATTAAATTTGAGATATTTTATTTTCATGTTGACAATGATTGCCTTATTCTAGAGTCAACTGCTATCAAAAAAGGAAAAGACCCAAGGTAGTCCACTGAGAAAAGTCCCACTGAAACTGCAGAACTAAAAGAAGTTACTATGAATGCACAATGTTTTTCAGAGGAAAGAAGATATTGGGGCATCAACCCACCCCTTGCAACAATTCATGGTTACTGTTAGAAAACAAAACACGAATGACATTGGCAAGAAGTCATCTACAGAAAAAAGCTGGACAAGCTGGATGCTATTAAAACTGAATTAAAGAAATTTTTCTCTTCTATTGCCGTTGAGGAAACAAAACTCTGATTTAACCAGTTGTTTAGATAAAGTCGAGATTCAATCAACTATTAGGGTGAGTATGGGATCAATGAACTGGACAAATCGCAGAAGCCAACAGCTAATTCAATAGCCCCACCGCCCCCGTTCTCAAGAGCATAAGGCTTTATTACAGCCTGTGCAACTGTCATCTTCCTACGGTTGAATGAAAGCCATTACACACTCATGAAACTGAGGAAGGTAAGCTCATTTGAAATTCTTACCCTGTGGGTCAGAATGCGCTGGCAGCATGCTCATTTATTTGGTACAACTGAAATTTTGTAAAAGACAAAAGTAAGTGTTAAGCAAACACCTGGCCATACCTAGTTATCAATCACAGGCATGCGCATATAAGCACACTCTGCTACTTCAGCCCCCACAGGCAATGTTTTCCTACACGTACTGCCACCCTGCCTCCACCTATATCCTCTTCACTCAATAGACAGTACCCCAAGCATTCATCAGTCTAATACTTCCAACTCCAGAATTTTCATTTTTAATGAATTAGTTTAGATACAAAATTCCCTAGACTATAGAGTATATAGAGTTATAGTGAGTATAGTATACATAGAGATTTTGACTACATGGAATATTGCTAAGCAGCTGCATAAATGTACATGCTTTGAATCACACTGAGGGTCTGAAAATGATAAAATTTGCAAACAGTAAAAAAAATTGGTAATTTCTATTTCAAGCAATGATGAAAGAGCATACACAAGTGTTTTTTACTTACTGGCTGTCTAGTTTAAAGAGAACAACCTGGAGCTGAACTTTGAGAAAACCGAACAGCAGATGGTGGACTTTTATTGAGACATGGAAAAACCTCCCACCACTGGTCATTAATAGCAAGTCTCTTAGTCACTGAGTGGAAGAAAGAACATTATGAAGGAAGCCCAAAAAAAGAAAAGCTTCTGTAGGAGAGGATAGGATAGAACTTTATTGATCTCTGCGGAATTTTCTATGTGTAGGGTCAGCAGACGAAATTTGAGGCTGTAATTAAAATTTTGGTCTCATTACCAATCACTGTGTGGTATGATAACATGAG
This sequence comes from Arapaima gigas, assembly GCA_900497675.1. Lineage (NCBI taxonomy): Eukaryota > Metazoa > Chordata > Actinopteri > Osteoglossiformes > Osteoglossidae > Arapaima > Arapaima gigas. The sequence goes on along the minus strand of UFQX01000262.1, from coordinate 94,170 downwards.
TAGGAATAGTTAGAAAAAACTGTTTGTATAGTATGTAAGATCTGAGGGTACATCTCTTCTTTTGTTTCCTATGTCCCTCTGAAATTGAAAGCTGGAAAGTGGTCCAGGGCCTCTTCACTCGATTAGTTCCTTTGTTAATCTGTGCCAAAATCTACTTACAACAAAAACAGTGGCAACCACTGAACAAACATTTATATTTGCGCATTTTCAGCATGCATACATATGAAGAAATCAGATTTGTTATTCAAAACAGAAATTTTTTTTCAAAAATTAGTTAAGATTACAATATAATTATGCAAATCAAGGTGTTCAAATGCAGCTTGATATTTGTGTCTTTATTTTCTTAGTTACATGAGTGAAGAGATTTAAATCAAAGGTTCACTCAGCTGTCTGCAGCATGAAGTTCTCTTTGCAGAAATGTCAGTCTTATTTTCATAAGTTGTATTAATGTATTTCAAAATATTATTGATGGAATTCTTAAATGGGATCTCAGTCAAGCTTGATTTCAGTTATTTATTGTAAGTTTTGCTTATATAATTATAAGTACAATCATAATTACATTATAATTGCAAGGTGGATCAGTCCAGTCAGTTTAATAGTTCCATATGTGTAATTCTGAGGGGAGTGTTTGCAAGGAACTGAAAGATGTAGATGTACAGTTAAAATGTATATTTTGTTGGTGTGAGCCTAAACTGTGAGTAAGGAACCAAAGCCCAGTAGAGTTACCGTTCAGGTACATAATAAAGCTTATGTGTCAATTTCCTATCTGTCTCACTGGTTTGTTAATTGTGAGGGTGCAAAAATCAGCAAAAATTTAAGTTTAGATTTGTATTCTTTGGAATAATTACAATACAGAATACAAAGAGAACTTTTAGATTAAACTTTGAGGGTTTACCTGTGAGTGCATGTATCCCTCTTAACATATATAAAATTTGCATTTACTCATTTAGCTGACACTTTCAAAAAGCAACTGACACCTTATTTACTAAATGTTGGGTTTTTATACTATGCTACTTACAATTACTCACTCAGTTACATCACAGGGTAATTTTTACTGGAACACTTTAGGCTAAGTAGTTTGCAGTGACCTTCAAACCTGAGTAGCTCAACTGGAAGCAAACAGTTCCACCCTCTATTCTACATGTTGCTCTTAGGTAGTAAGGAATTCTGGCTTTTTCCTTCATTATATTTCTTTTTGTCTCATTTGTAGAGATTGATGGTATCTGCGAGATACCATGCTCTATAATTTTAGCTTATATTCATGTGCTAAAGTAGTTTTAGGTAATCATAAGAACTTAGATAAATGGCAAGAGTCTTAGGGCACAAATGCATTATGTGATCAAAACTTGCTATACAGCAGCTTCTTGTACTTTTTCACTTCTGTATTTTTTTATCTGAACTCAGTAGGTTGCTATTCTGCTTGTGCCCTGGGTACTACAACAATGAGTGTCTGCCTAGAAGGGACAACCTACTAATACACTAAAACAGAAGTATATTACAATATAAAATATAAAAATAAAATGTTAAATATTACAATACATTTTAATATTATTTCAATATAGTTTCAATTTCTATTCAGTGACTCTTCAAGCCATTTTATTGGAAAGGCATTAACCTTTCATTCAACCACCATCTGTGTTAACTGGGCCAAATACAACTAGCTGCCAGCCAGAAGGTCCATGTGCCACCAGCTAAGTCAAGCCAAGTTCCTTGTGCCACTATGGAGTCTTTACTATATGTAAGTTCTATCCTTAATATATCTTCGGAAGTTGCGCTTATGCGTTCTGTGTTCTGCAGTATGTATTGCGTAGTTCAACCTGCTGACATCACTTGACAATTTTATGTGTTCAAAATGTGTGGAAAACACGGAGTTGTTTGGAAAAATTCTTGAATTGGAGGAACGTATAAAGAATTTAATTTCTAAATTACTAAAGCCCCCTTAGTAAACAATATGATATTTAACTACAAATCTGATTTTTTCTGTCTTTCTAAAATCTGGCTTAGTGTCTCAGATTTAATTCCGCTAATAGAAGCCGCTCCAGATGGTTATAACTATTTACATAAATGTTTTTCTGTATGTTGCGGAGGTGGAACTGGTGAGCTACAAATAACCTCCAGAAACCATCATAATCTCTATAGATTTACATCACTTGAAGCATTAGCTTTAGATCTTAAAATGAATTTAAACATAATAGTATTGCTTATTTACCACCCGCTCAGGCCGTATTCCTCATTTCTTGTTAAATTTATTAACTTCTTGGCCAATTTAGCCATCACCCACGACAAAATAATCTGGATGGGTGATTTTAATATTCATATAAATGAGGCGTCCAATATTCTTAGTAAAAGTTTTATGTCCCTTTTAGATTCTGTTGGATTTACTCAAGTAGCTGATGGTCTGATGCATCACTGTAACCACATGGTTGACCTTGTTATAACTTGCAGTGTTGATGTTAAAGATGTAACTATTATTCCATGTAACATGAAATCATTTCCAATTATTACTTGTTAGTCTCTGATGTGCACCTGCTGCTGTCACTCTAAAACTGGACCACATTTAGATGATAATAGCACTGCTAAATTTATTAACTGCGTGAGTAAGTCAAACTTTATAATAAGCATGGATATTGAAGAACTGGCTCTAAATTATGACTCTGTGGTAAAATTCACCGGCAATTCTATGGCTCCACCTAAAACTAAAGTTATCAGCTATTGAAGAAACTTTCCGTGGTTTGTCAAGTTGACTTGTACTACAAAGGGAAACTATCATAAACTGGAGTGCAAACAATGTTCAGCTAAACTCCAAGTTTATTATACAGCCTAGTCCAATTGTCTGGAGATTTATAGGGAGGCACTTTATAAAGCCATGTCAAAATAGTATTCTAAACTAATAGATGATAATAGGAATATCCTCATTTCCTGTTTAATACTATCGCTAGTTTAATAAGAATCAAAATAGGCAATGTAACCCTAATTCTATTACTACTGATGAATTTATGTCTTTTTTAAATAAACAAATAGAGAATATTAGGATGTCTATTATACCATCTACCCCAGTTGTCACGGATGTAGTGTGGTTTTATAACCCAGTCACGGAGAGAAAGCAACCAGGTGGGCAAATGCACGCAGTTTACTCTACAAACACCTGATGTGGTGAGTGGTTACCACCAGAGATTGGTATTGGAAATTACACTGAGCACAAAGACAATGACAATACACAGGAGCAAGGAAAACCTCAGTGAGTCATTGTACCAACACGAAGGCGGATTGAAGTGATGACAAGGAAACATCCAGTTTGTGGAAGCAGTCCAATGTCCGTACACTTGCAGGTCATTCTCGTGAGCCCTTTATTTCCCAGATAGCGTCCCTTGCCCTATGACCGCAACTGCATGACTCATGCGCAGTGTGACAATACTCCCCCCTCCAGACAGCCAAGGGTGGTCTGTTTGACATCGATGGAACCCTCACCAATTCGGAGTGAAAGATGAAATGGGATGGCACCCAGGAGCACTTCTCAGGACCATAGCCCTCCCAGTCAACCAGGTACTGAACACCCTAGCCCCGTCGCCAGGTATCCAGGATCCACCGAATGGTGTAGGCAGTGCCGCCATCAGTGATCCGAGGAGGGGGACTTGGGGTTGGAAGAGACAAAGGACGAGCTGAATCTTCATTGATGGAGGCAGTTGGAGTTGATAGGTGACAGGATTGTTAAGGTGGGTGATGCGGTAAGGTCCAGTGAATTTGGGGGTGAACTTGCAAGAGTCTGTCACTAGGCTGAGGTGTTGTGTAGACAGGCAACAAGCATCTCAGACAGTACTGGTATTGATGTTGCTGTTGGTACTGGGCATTAGCCTGCTGGAGGGTGTGTTGAGCCCTTTCCCAGGCTGCGAGGCTGCACCTCGACCTCCTGTTTCTAGTGGGTGAAGAATGGAGGCTGGTACCCATAGCACACCTCAAATGGGGAGAGGCCTATGGTAGCCAAGGTGTGTAAGTTCTGGGAGAGCTCTGCCCACAGTAGGTACTGACTCCACTGCTGACTACAGGCTGAAGCAAAGCACCTCAGGAATCTACCCAGCTGCTGGTTAGCCTGTTCAGCTTGGCCAATGGTTTGTGGATGGTAGCCAGAGGACAGGCTGGTGGTGGAGCCAGCTAGGCAGCAGAAGGCTTTCCAAAATTGGGCTGTGAATTGGGGCCTTCTGTCCTAGACAATGTCCTGAGGGAACCCATGCAGACGCGCCACGTGCTCCAGTATCAGCTCAGCTGTTTTCTAAGCTGACAGGAGTCCAGTTAAGGCCACAAAGTGCACAGTTTTGGAGAAACAGTCAACTATTGTCATGATAGTGTTATGACCGTGAGAGTCCAGGAGGCCGGTAGCAAAGTCGATTGCAATACAAGACCACAGCCACTGAGGCACTGGCAGATGTTGTAGGTCTCCAGCTAACAGAGTATTGCAGGCTTTGGCCTGGGTGCAGGAGGAACAAGCCGTGACAAATTCTCTGGTATCTTTGGTAATGATAGGACCCAGAAGCAACTCCAGAGAAGCAACAGGGTGCAGTGCAGGCCAGGCTGGCCGGAGAAAGCAAAGGAATGAATCCACTGCTGTGCCATGCCCCAGAACGGCAGACAATTGGAACGTAACGGTGTTGAGGAGGGGTGTCTGGTGGTGGGGGATCTGGCTGCTGTGCTCTTCTGATCCTGTCCTCAATTCCCCAGCAAAACGGGGCTACCACCTGGCTGGCCAGAATGATGGGCTCTGGGGGCACCCCTGATTCGAGGTAAGGGTGTTGATGGGAGAGGACATTCACTTTTGTGGTCTTTGAGCTGGATCGATAGGATAGGTGGCAGTTTAACTGCTCAAAGAACAGGGCCCACCTGGCCTACTGGAGATTGAGTTGTCTTGGATGGCTAGCAGGTTCTGGTGGTCTGTCCAAACCAGAAATGGCATTGAGCTGCCCTGGATCCAATGCTGCCACTCCTCCAGGTCTCCAATTTGAGGTGGTTGTGTTACTGGGAGAGGGTGCCCGCTTAAGTGTTCTTTGAGCTGGGACAGTAAGATGGGTGGAAGTTAAACTGCTTGAAGAACAGATCCCATCTTGCCTGCTGGGGATTAAGTTGTTCTGACTGCTGGATGGCTAACTGGTTCTGTTAGTCCGTCCAAACCAGGAATGGCACCGAGGCAATATTGCCACTCTTCCAGGATGCACTTGATAGCCAGTAGGTCACGGTCCCCTACCCCGTAACGCTGCTGAGTGGGGGAGAATTTCTAGGAGAAGTAACAACAATGGTGGAGTTTCTGGTCTGGGCCGAGCTGGGAGAGGACTGCTCCTGCCCCCACATCAGAAATGTTCACCTCCACCACAAATGGCTGCTCTGGGTTTTGGTGGATGAGGATAGGCATGGAGGTGAACCAAGCCAGCAGATTCTGGAAGGCAGCCTTGGCTTGGATGGTAATGTGGAACTGCTGAGGTGTGAGCTTTCTGAGGGCCATCAGTAGGGTTGCAACTGAACTGTAGTCCCGGATGAATCATTGGTAGAAGTTAGCAAACCCCAGGAAGTTTTGGAGCTGCTTCAGTGTCGTGGGCAGGGGCCACTCTGCCACAGCTGACAGCTTCTGGGAATCATCGCTACCCCCTGGGGTGAGATGACAAACCCCAGGAACATAGTGGAGTGCTGCTGGAAGGCACACTTCTCCAACTTACAGTACAGTTGGTGGGCGAACAGATGCTTCAGCACAGCCCAAACATAGCAGATATGGTCCTCTTCTGTCTTTGAGTACATAAGGATGTTGTCCAGGTACACAAAAACCCACCGGCCCAGTTTGTCTCTGAGGACATCATTCAAGAAGTGCTGGAACACTGTGGGGCTTGTTGACCATCCTGAATAGCATCACAAGGTACTCATAGTGGCCAGTGGGGGTGATTAATTCTGCCTTCCACTCAGTTAACCTCCCTTATATGAACAAGGTTGTAGGTGTTTCACAGGTTGAGTTTGGTGAAATATGTGGCACCAGAGGTTTTCCATCCACAGAGGTGATGGTAAGAGGCTGGGGCATTGGTTCCACTGCGAACCACAGAGAGGAACACAGCTCTCAGTCAGTTCTCCTCTTCTCCAGAGTCCACAAAAGCCATTGCTGTTCCTCACTGGGTCCTCTGTTGAAGTTACATGGGGGCAGAGTCAACCAAGCAATGACTGTGACGGTGGAGATATGAGGGCCAGACAGTCCTCCCCCGACTCTTACCTGGCACCCCCATTTTCTGGTCAGGTGGGGGCACTTTGCCCATATGTGTCCAGCAGCGACACAGTGTGCACAGAGGCCATTCCTCCGTCAGCACTCTCACTCTGCAGTTAGAGGCAAATGCATGGGTTCCTCGGTAGGGTGGGCCACCGGAGAAAATAGAGAGTAAGATGGGGCTCCTGCAACTGACGCAGGTGGTGGTGGCGGCGGTGTGCGAACTGTACATGGAGTAGCTTCAGGGTGAGTCACCCGGTGCTGATCCAGGTGTAGGGCCAGTTGGACTAACCCCTCCAGGTCCTGAGGCATCTCCCACCCTGTGAGCACATCCTTGAGGCAGCTAGAGAGCCCCTCATAGAAAACAGTGTAGAGTGCAGCAGGAAACCACGTTGTCTAGGCAGTCTGGCTCTGGAACTCCACCATATATTGGCTCACAGACTGGTTCCCCAGCTTCAGGTGGTACAGCCTGGAGTCAGCCTCCACCTCACTGGTTGGATGGTCAAATATTCTCTGGAGCAGTGAATTGTACATAGTTTCCACATCATTCCTCTCCCCATTTGAGGTGGGCTACAGGTACCAGCCCCCACTCTTCACCCACCAGGAACAGAAAGTTGAAGTGCTCGCAGCCCAGCAATTGGTCCGTCGGTGCCAGCATACCACACCCCAGAGGGCTCAATGCACCATCCAACAGGCTAATGCCCAGTACCAACAGTAACATCAATGCTGGCACCATCCAAGATGCTTGTTCCACCCAGGAGACAAGGATTGGCTGTCTACACAACACCTCAACCTAGTAACAGACTCTTGCAAACTCACCCCCAGATTCACTGGACCCTATCGCATCACCCACTAAATCAACCCTGTCACCTACCAGCTCCAGTTGCCTCCATCACTGCAGATTTACCTAGTCTTTCACATTTCCCTCCTCGAACCATTCATAACCAGTCTTTTGTTCCCTTTCTCCTCGAATCATTGATGGCAGCCCTGCCTACACCATTCAGCGGAACCTGGAGACCCGGTGGCAGGGCCGGGGTATACAATACCCGGTCAACTGAGAGGGTTTTGGCCCTCTGAGGAGCACTCCTGGATCCCATCGCATTTCATCTTGGACCCCGAATTGGTGAGAGTTCCATCGGTGCTGGACAGACCATCTTAGGCCATCTGGAGTTGGCTCTGGGGGGGGGAACTGTGACATCACACACAAGTCACAAGTCACGCAATCACGGTGAAAGGGCAAAGGACGCAATCCAGGAAATAAAGGGCTCACGAGAACAACAAGTGTTCAAACATCGGACCGCATTCACAATGTTTACTGCAGGATGTTTACTTCCCATCGCTCCAACCCACCTTCGTGTCGGTACCTTGAATCACTGAGGTTTTTCTTACTCTCATGGATCATCATTGTCATTCTGCTCTTTGATTTCCAATGCCGTTCTCTGGTGGAAACCGTTCAGTGCATCAGGCAGCATTTGCAGAGTAAACTGCATGCGTTTGCCCTCCTGGTTGCTTTCTTTCCACAACTGGATTATAAAACCACGCTACACCTGTTACAATATACAGATATGTTTTATTTTTATCTATGGCAACTACCCAGAAAAGCTGATAATTCATTTATGGTTTTATTGGGCTAATATACAGGAAAATGAGAGACAGCTTTTAATATTACACTTGTTAGAGCTCCACAGTCTTTCATTTATTCAAGTTTTAACCACATGAAAAGGACATCAACATATCAGGTTCAATCACTAAAATTATTACTTTGTTTGTGATGTGTCAGATTCATAACATTGAGGGCCTTTTTTCTTGCCATACAAAGATTTCCAGGATCTTTCAAATAAAGCAGAACGGCTTCCTAATAAAACTTCATCCCAGCTGCATTGACAACAATTTTAGTGCTGCTTAGAAGTAAAAACAGGATATTCAGTCATCCAGGTGTTCATTGCAAATACAGTCTATGAGAAAAAACCTTATGTAGCCATGACAACAGGCTGCATATGCATATCAAAAATCAAGTATGTCCCCAGGAGAAAAGGCTTTCTGCACTTCTTATCTCCTTTATTTTCATGCAAATGTTATGGACTTAAAGCTGAATGGAGCATATAAAGCTATACATGTTTGTCACAATTGTAATTAATTGCAAAGAACTGATGTCCTGCTTTTGCAGAGGCACATAAAAATAAGACCACTGTATTCAGCAAGGTAAAATTAGATCCTTACACTGGATTTTTTTCTGCCCCTATATTTTTCTGCCTTATTAGCTAAATAATCAATTTTATAACAAGATGTAGATCACTAAATAAAAAAATTCCACGTATTCCTTGCTGCCACACAAAAGAACACCCTTAGGACAGAATGACACCTGTGATAATAAAAAAATTCAAAACCATCACCTTAATTTGGTTATTATCTTATTTTCTGAAGAAAATGATCTGTTTATGCTGCGTAGTGTTGTCGAGTGTAGATAGTCATGGCTTACCTCACATAAGAACCACCTGACTAGTCCAGCAAGCATTTTGGCAGTTGAAATCCCACTGACATATTTCTATGTTTAATTTTAATTTGCAAACAGTACCATGTGACTCTGAGGTAAACAATTACTAAGGCCATGATGAACAAAAAATTACACTGAGACTGGATAAGTGTCTTTGGAAAAATATGCTTTTGTGTAGCATGCCTGCAGCATGGATGATGAATGTAATGCGAGAGCACAGTGGCTGACCATTAGAATTAGCATGCCATTGGTTCATTGGGATGCTAGCATTTTTGGTAGAATTACTGGTTTCCTGGCAACATCTCCAATTCTCAATTCCATCAGAGATGCCTGTGTCTCCTGTAAGCTTTTCATTCAGTTTGTACAGATGTTGCTCATACAGACTGTTGCAGTGCAAAAGAGAGCCACTTTGGCATGTCAGTACATTTCCACATCTTACTGCACCATAAATCAAAATATGGCAAAGTATAGTACAACTTCTAAGATACTTCTAAGAATACATTTCCAGATTATGTCCTTTTGATTTTCATTCACTATTATGAAGTCTTATTTAATGTCTTCCATTATGATATTGACATTATCTAAAAAAATCAGGTGACGTAACTGGAGTAAGGTAAGTTACAATGTTGAGCGATAAGATAAGCGTTTATCTGCATTTTGAAAAATATATTTATAATGGGGACAATATTAAAACAATATAGCTTGGTTAAGTATTCATAAAATGTTTATTATCTTCTGCCTTTGATCTAACTAAAGTATCTTTCATCAATATTTCAATATTCATCAAGCTTCACTTGACAGCTATACAGGTCTTAAGTGTCAGCTTTTGAATTTACTATGTAATGAACACAAAAGTGTTCTTCAGATAGTACTGTCAGAAAAATACATTTTTTATACTTTAACCCAGAGGGTTGCTGGTATTTAAAATGTTGTGCTCGTGCAGCTACATAATTCATTGGGAATCATCTTGCTTCATTTTAGGATTTTAATGTGAACCATTTAAAAAAATATTTCGTCAATATGGTTATTGCTCACCTTAAAAGATCAAACATATGTTTCCCACTCCCTGTTAGTACAAACTCATATCATAAAATTTATTCACTGGCAAAGGGCAGTGTGATCTTGCTTTATTAGTGTGAACTGAACAACCCAAAATAAAATGTACTGAGGTCATTTATAGAGAAATCTGTACCATATAAATAAACCTCAGACACAATGTCTAATCCCAGTGTGTATAAGTGAAGCCATACTGCCTGCAGAGAGAAAGCACAGATTTCATTTCAAATGTCCAGACCTTGCTTTTTAATGTAGCACATAAATGCAAGGTTCTAGCTCGGTCCCACAAGTATTGTAAAATTCACTGTTTAGCCAGGACATGCAAGCACGGTGTATATGACTTCATTAAAAATCATTGGGAAAAACCCAAAATGTGAGAATGGGAAGAAAAAGAATGCCTTTAGTAAACTGAAAGTCTTGATTCAGCTATTAAATGAAGGATTAAATGTAATTAAATTCTACTTTTGCTTATTAATAGTGATCTTGGAGAGGTAACTGAAAATATTTAGCACCAAGATTGTCATAATTGTATCTCAGCAGGGTTTTTTCTAAAGTTCTGAGAGTTCACCTTTACTAAGGGCTAGGACAGGATCCATTAAGGTGACATCACACCCCTGCCTGACACTTTTCATTTGTGCCCCCTGTTTCCTGCTTGGTGCATGCCATGCGCCTCCCTGTGAAGAACAGTTTAATGAACTCCCACTTCAGGATCTATTTTCACCTGTTCTCTACATCATATTAACCTGATGCTTTTCAATACCCTGACACATACAGTAAGTTTCAACTAATGGCTTTGACTAGGAAACAAAGTTTCTCACTCCCTTGTATATGACTCCAGCTATCTTGGATGAAGGTTTACTCCACTAATGCCATTCATATTTTGCTCACAAAAAAATGAGAAATCCACTATTGTATAGACTCATCATAATAGCATGCTCTTGGTTACAAAAACAAGAACATGATATGCTAGCTTTACTTGAAATGTACTGGCTCAGTCAATATTTTCTCAGTTTATTTACTGGATAGTTTCTATAAAAGAATCAAAAGTGCAATTTTTAGTATCCTTAAGAAACTGGAATGATCTGACTTGGTGGAATTTATGGCTGATTTTTTATGGAGGTCTTTGGACAGGGCTACTTTCCATTCCCAATGATTCTAGATGGTACTCATAGGAAGGAAAATGATCTGATTCAACCCATCTGTAAAAAAAAATTAGCCATACACGGAGGTTAAATGCAAGGAACTGTGGACACATAAATACACCATGCATTCTTCCAAATGCTCAAACCAGTCTGATACTTCCAACTCCTGAAATGAATAATTTATCTATAACAGGTAATCAAAATCACTAATAAACCTTTCACTAGGTGCAATGTTTCCTATTTTCATCAAATAATATTAAATCAATGTGTCTGTTTTTTTCACCAGTTTCCAAGATGGATTCCTTGTGGTGGTGTTTAAAGAACTCAAACTGTCACAACTGCTTCATCACACCATCCCAAACACAAGTTATAATTATGCAGTTTCATTAGCTTCATGACACACATTTACTTCTGAAGGAAAGACAGAATGACAAACAACATACTTGTCAGTTTATTTGGCACAAGATCAAATCTGACTTAGGGTGTGTAGACTTTGTAAGTTCTCCATGTGTTTGCTAATCAAACACATGTAGGGAGGAATGCAATTTTACACCACTTCCATATACTCCCTTACAGTGAAAACCACACAAGTGGTCACCATGAGCTGAATTTGGCTCAGCAGCACTAACCTCATCCTTGTGTGACAAGGGTTTGGCATAAAACTTTTTTCTGAAATTTCATTTTAACAGAACTCCAACTAATGTAATGCTGCATAAAAACCAGATCCTTCAAACAATTCATCCAAACACCTTTGCTGTTGTCTTCAAAGTTTTCAAGAAGGGATAACCATTACTTATGGCCTGCAAAACTGTAAACTTTAGTAGCTACAAAAATATTGCCAACAGTATACTAATTATTAGTTAAGTCCTTTTTTAGTGAAGTCCCAAAACTGACAGTTCCTGTAAACAGGAGAATGCATCATTATGTCCCATGCCAAGCAGTCTCCATAACGGGGAGGTAACCGAGCTCTCTGTGGTTTACAGACATATCAGTTCTTGTACATAAACGAGTTCCTATTGCCATGGAAACAGAGGCAGTGTTACTGATGCTGGACTGTGTGTGAGTAGTACAACAAACATGTGGCTTCACTGCTTTTTTAAAATATAGGCATAGATTTTAGAGCCTATGATGCAGGGCAAATGCCACCACTATTTAGAAATTATTACTGGTTGTCATGATTATCTTTAATGAACATAATCACACTTCTTACTAATTCTATGAAGCAGTAAATAAAAACAGCTGATAGGCTCAAGATTCAAATTTGTTACCTGAATGTGTAGAAACTTGTAAAGCCTGTAAAATGTTTATTTGCCTTCTTCAGATGGGTTTAAGATGGGGACTTTTGTGAGATGTGTGAGTATTCTCTGTGATTATAAACAAGAAGAAGGAATGTGTTTTCCCTCAGTGTGACACGGTGTTTCATCAGCACCACTTCACTGTATGAGGGATTTTTTCTGGCTGATTCCATTTTGCCATCTGCTTGTTTAAGCTCCAGCTATTATTTAGAGCTGTGTTAGCATTCCTGATAGTCTGATCTCAGATCCAATTTCATTATGAGGCACTGTTGCTGACTTAAGGATCATTATGAATGGAATGATGGATGAGACCAGTTAGCCACTACTATATCAAACTGTGTAGGTACCATTTCTGCTGGTTTCCACATTAGGTAAATTGTTAATATTCTATATGAAGACTATTACACTTCCACCCATTATCTGTACACTCTTGCATTTTTGACAAGTGATGTTGTAATCTTGTATGTTTCACTTCTGCATCTTGTCTTCACTGTATAATTATGTTGTCTTCTAATGTCATTGGATTCTAACCGCCCCCTTGTTCTTTCTGAGTTTCTTTGTATCACAAGCACAGATTACTGACCCCCCCCCCTCCCTTTATGAGGCAAGACCAGCAGTGAAACCAGCACTCTGTGTTACTGGTAGCTGAGGACCCCATATCATGATATGATCAGCATGCCTGCACCTCAACATCACTTTATTCAACTTTTACTGTCCTACACAATGCTCTCTTAGCTGCTACTACTGATACTATTTTTCTATGTGTAAAATGCCCAGGAGGGGGTGGGCAGCTGCTAATAGTTGGACCCCCAGAAGTTTATTTTTGTCCCCTTGGACCCTGGTTTGGAGTTTTTTTTTGTTTTGTTTTGTTTTCCTCAGTTGCCGGCAGGCTTATAACCCTGTATAGTTGCTCTCATTAAACAAGCAACCTCTATCTCTATACCCTCTATAACCTCTATAGCCTCACTGTATACTGTATCTGTTATCTGTTCTGTTATCCTAATCTGCTGTTCAGCACTCTGAGTCACTGTGTGAGAAGAAGCACTCTATAAAAATAAACTGAAATCTATCGAAGTGAATTCACACACACACACACACACACACACACACACACACACACACACACACACACACCAGGAAGAAGAAATAGAAGAAAATAGAGAACTACCAGGGATTGACAGAGGAACTGGAGAGAATGTTCAAGGTAAAAACCAAGGTAGTCCCACTGGCGGTAGGATTACTTGGAGCTGTCACTTCACCATCAGACCCCAGGAATGACAACATTTGTCTCAGTCCAGAAGAGTGCAAAACTAGGAACAGCAAAAATACTGCGCTGTATGTTCAAACTCCCAGGGGAATATATAACAATTTGAATGCTGAGTTTCTCAGTTGTATCTATCTCTACTGCCTCATACAATTTAATATATACATATGTATGGTATTATGGATACTAGAATGGTTATATATAGAAGTCTCCAGCAAGGTATTTTACCTCAGTTATGAGCTGGTTCCCCTCTGATAAGAAAGCACCTTTTTGAGCTGACAAACTTCCTATTTTTAATACGGTTTTACAGCTACAGTTTGAGATGACAAATTGGTAGGCACAAGTGATGTGATTGTGGCAGCAGTGTCAAAGGGTCAGTGACATCACTGGTGATTTGTCAGTCTAATATACCCACTGTAAGAAACCCACAGGAGGGCAAGATAAACATTATTTCCTTACAGGTGTATGAGGAGACTAAGACTAAGGCACGTATTGGTGTTTGTTGAATTTTCTGGGGAGTGGGAAGTAACGGGATTAAGGGGAGGTGGATAAAACAGTCAGTGGTCCTCATAGATTGTTGTGCAAATGTATGCAAAATAAAGCATGTCTGGCATGAGGTCATAATGAGAAAACAGCCCACAATAAGTCATTTTTCTGTTACATTTCTACTTTGTTTTTTCTGTATTTATTTTGTGTCAGTGTGAACCTATGTAGTGGTTGATTGTAGAGGTAGAATGCTAAACACATCAAGTTTGTTCTGCAATAATCTTTGCTTCTAGGGAGAAATTATATTTGCTATATACATTTCCCATGAACATGACAACCACATCCCTGTGGCCTGTTTGTGAAATTCCAGAATTAATTTCTAGCACTATTTGACCTGGGAAAAAATTTTTTTGTACATTTTTTGGATGAAAAGGAGAGTTTAACTCTTCACTTATGTTCAGATTAATGGAAAACGTCTGTCAGATGTCTTATCTTCATTAGTTGGAGCTGTCATTAGAACAGGCTGCTGGGAACTCATTTTATATTCATAAATGTAGACACCAATATTAAACTTGTGACTGAGCTTCTTGCCAGATTTTTTCAACTATATACCCCTACGTGAAAGTCATACTTTTTGCCCTGGTATGAAGGACAGACACCTGCAGGTCTTTTGATTCCAAATTTTCGACTGAGGCAGATGTGGGGAGACTGCCATACCTTCCTTCTTCCTCTCATCTAGTTATTTGCGATCTGAACATTGCTTGTCTGATACCCTGAAACACAACAAAGAACTGAAGCCTTTTGACAAGTAAAGAGCATTCTGGGCATATTCTGGCTCAAGAGGGAAGGTACATCAGATGTGTTGTTGCTGGCTGATTCTGTCTTGCTACCTACTTGTTTGACTGTGGATGGTCATCTGAAGTAAGACTAACACACATTCCCAGGGAACTCTCATGGTACAACATACTGTGCTCCAGCTTCTTCCCACAGTCAAAAATTTACTTGTGGATCGGTGACTCAATTTTTCCCTCTGTGTGTGTGTGTGTGTGTGTGTGTGTGTGTGTGTGTGTGTGTGCGTGCGTGTGTGTGTGTATGTAAAATTGTTCTGTAATGGGTTCATGTTTCCAGGACTAAAAATGAAAATCTGAAAATGGTTGGATGGTGAAATACTAATCCTTGAACTTACAGTTTAAAAAAAATACTGACTATAGCAATATTTTAAGACTGCATTTATCAAAACAATAAATAATTGGTTTGCATAAATATAGAATAGATTATTTGTATATATAGGAATTGGCTGCTTGGAAACTCGGGTTAGGTGTTCCATCTCTGGTTAAACTACTATTGTTGTGCAGGATAAAAGAGGATGAGCAGGTTACTCTTTCAAGCGTTAAAAATGGAAGCATTAGTCTGTTATTTGGTATCTGGTCTGTTGGATTTTGCAAACATCTGGTCACTAGATGGAACTGTTGAGCTTAGAAACCAAACTGACACAAAAGTTTATTTTAATGTTACGTGTATTGTAGCTTCACTGATCTTTTGTGGCTTATAAATGTATGAGGTGATGTGTATAACTTTTGGAAGATGAAAAATCTATGCACCATTTTACTCAAATTGTTGCTTTATTATAAATTAAATCTTACTCAGATTAATATATAATATAAATGTATTTGTGTTAGACTGTGCTTGATATTTTCACAGCTTATTTGTTGCCTTCATTGATATTCAGTATTATCAAGCATTTCGGTAACACTTTTACAAGTGAGTCATAAACTTTTATTTATTTAAACAGCTAATTGTGTTTGCTTTTGCACTTCAGGTTAGGTATCATACTAAGGGGCATAGCAGCAGGGAGTCTCCTGGGACCTGAGTCAGCAATTCTCAAGTTACCAGTTCATGTCCTTAACCATCATCCTCTCTCATCATCTTTTCTCTCTGTACTGCCTTGCTGAAGGTTACTTCCAGGCCAATGCTGAATGTACCATTGTTGCTTCAATGTGAGGCCTGTTCGCAATATCCTTACCAGCATGAGACTACATTGAACCTTTTACACCTATTTGGTATCATGTTAAATGTAATTGAATCTCAATCTGTTCCGGCCCAGATACAGCTTTTGATAAAGCAGCCTTTCAGTAAAGAATGGATAACAGCACCAATTTGGCAGACTCCAATGTATACTTGACACCTCACATAAAATGAAATTTGGAAGCTAATTTGGGAGCTACTAGCAGGCAGTCTGGCACACAGCTGGAGACATAGCCTAGAATGGTTTTTTCAGGTTAGCTTTTCAACCACACAGTTCCTTTTGTGCAGCATGCATCCTTATGTCAGCTTCCTGAGTTTCCTATCGTTGCCATAGAGACATTGGTGCTGACAAGAAGAAGCTGAGAAGACACCACTGGTTTGAGCAATTAATAGTAGAAGGAAAATGGACAAAAAATGAATTCCCTTAAATGTGGCAAAATGGATGCAGCGCTTCAGGATGATGTAGGATATATGAGACTTACCAGTCAATGATAGATTCCAACCATCACCTCTTGTCTGTGTTAGACATGCATGCATGGGAGACACTTTGGGCAGCATGTGCTCCTGGAGCTTGCAGAGTAAAGTGGAAGAGCTCATAAATATGAATGTGTGTATTTTCTACATACAGGAAACTTCCCACTGGCTACAGCCTTTGGGGTTGCACATACTTTTACAGGAATATTCCTCTCACTTGCACTCCATAATTTCCCAACTGCCCACATCTCCCTGTACCTTGAGGCAATAAGCTCAAGTCTAGGAGACATTTTGCACTTTGTGGTTGTGTTCAGTATACATTCAACCCTAGCTGGAAAATGCCACCTTGGTCAGTTCTTTACTGGTATTAACTTGCTATAGGATTCTACAGTAAAGTTTCAGAGATTTTAGTTAAACTTCCAAAATCATGAAATCTAGATATCTTTCTGTGTCATAGAACTATAGATGCATTTCTATTAAGGACAATGACCATGGGATGCTTAAATGAACTGGTCATATGATGACTACTCTGAAACAGCCAAAAATGCCAAATGGTGTCAATTATTTGGTGTTCAGTTACATTGTTCCATGCTCAAAATCTCACTGTTACTTAGTATGCAATTGTCCAGGAAGGATGATGATATTTGCAGTCACTGGGACATTCTAAGAAGGGTACTCTGAAAAAGTCTAAAATGGAGCACAAGTGATCAGCCCACTGCTGCACACAAAGTAAATGCTCTAATAGATTGTGGCAGAACCTCTGAGTCATTGGATCTGACAAAAGTTTTTTTTTAATTCTTTGCTATCCGGGCCCAGAAAATCTGTGGTGGTGGCAAAGATTTTTTGGAGGGGTTGCTAGGAAGCCCCCTGCACACAAAGAAGCCACTGCTTTATATTACATTAAGGGCATGGAATGTCCACTGCCCTGAAAGAAGCTGTCACAGCATCCCAACACATTGTCCAGAGAAAGTAAGAGTCAACAGCAAATGTGTGTTTATTGGCTGGACACCAACATGCTACATTCCTGGACATTGGGGGAGTCAGAGTTCTCCGTTTGCCCCTGTTTCCCCACAGAGAACTGAAGGGCAGAACTAGCCTTGAATGTGGCACAAATTGTTTTAAGATACTTCTATTAATGTAATGTAAAAGACCAGTTTTTATACCAATAGTAAGGTATTGCTTAGAGACAGGTGACAGAATTTTTTTCTATATGGTTAATTTGCTGAAATGGGTGAAATGTGAATTATTTTTTCTTTCTTAACCTGCTTTAATGATCGGGAAGTCAGTGATATAACTTTCTGTTTCCTTGTAAGTGCTGCTATTGGTCATGCCTTGTAACCATATTTAATTGTCCTCTTCCAGTCCATTTTTTGCTTCTTTGTTTTTCTTCTGAATTAGTCTAGATACTTATCTTGATTGTTACTCATTGTAAATGTCATAAACCAAATTAAATTGGTCCAGGTCTACTGGTGGCTATACCATAACCTGTCTGTACAATTTAGCATTTCACATTTGCATATGGTAAGGAATGGGGTTTTGCCAGAACTGAATATATAATATGTATTTAGATCTCCATGATGCTACTTTATTATACTCAGAGCTGTGTTTCCATCAGTGAGAACAGAGCACAGTATGAATGAGACTTCCTAATAACACTGAATCTGGAGTATTCTGTGAAGACGGTTTTCTTTTCATTGTTCTCCCCAGATATTGCAGTAACGTGGAGAGGATGATGGGCACAAAGGGGGTTTGACCATTCTTGAAATGTAAAGGCATGGCAATCATTAATTTAACTGTGCATAAATTTGAACATAAAGTCAAAACATGTTATTCAGCCTATTTTAAAAGCATAATCTCTGAGCTTAGAGGTAATATATAGAAAAAAAAATCTGACTGCTGGTATATTTTTCTTTTAAATATCTCTACAATTATAACAAATGTCTTAAGAGCAAAACTGAATTTGTTAGGTGTTCCATTCTCACATTTGTTTGCCCAAGGTGTCTTACAGTTCACTAATTTCCAATGGGAGATTCTAAAAAACATAGTAAGGCTAAGGGTCTGGAGAATTAATTTCAGCAGGTTCATATCACAAGATGTGTGTTTTGTGCATATATGAGCCATTAATTAAGATCATTCTCCTGTGACCCCATCAGTGTCAATTTAATACCTTGTAAGGAAAATGATGGTAAGAGCCTCCGTGGTGCTGGGCAGAGCTAATTGAGATTCCCTGCACATATCGTACCTTTGCTCTTGGAAAGAATTATGACCTTTGTTTGATGGAAGATCTTAAATGGGATTAATCCATTTACAGATTTCCTTGTTGGGGGAGAATGAAAGGCTTTTCATGCTAACAACCATCGTTGCTTGCTCATAAGTGAGCGTGAAAGATTCAGTAATAGTTTTTAACATGCAATGCTGAAAAAGACCCGAGTTTGTATAAAGCTCCAGAATTTATGATCCTATTCTTGCCAGTGAGGATAAGGTGGTCACTGGAAAGGGGATCTAAATGGAAGAAAAACAGTGCTGGCTGATTAATATGTGGAACAGATGAGGTGAGGAGTGATGAATACAGCTTTGGTAGTCTCTTGCTGATCTTGAGTCCTGAGCACTGATAGAATCAAGCAGAGTGGAAAGCAGTGAAGAAGGGAGTTTTCCTTGCTGTGAATCTCTCCTTTCTAGAGTGTATGGTATGGTCCTGCCTGCAGGGCATCGCAATTCTATTGTAATCATTGTCAGGGACACTTTCTTCAGTCAGTTTAGGTAGCTATTGGCAGGCAAAACACAAAATACCTGGTAATGACTTGGTATTACTCCAGATTTACCATTTTTATCATCTATATAATTGTACTTTAAATTTCAATAGTTACAAGCTACCTATGCTTTAAAAAAGTGGTACAGGTACATCAATGCAAATTAAAAAGTACCTTTTGAATTATTCTTTGTTCTTCTATGAACCTCTAATAACAGATCAACATTTGTGTGGTTAGTTACCAGTAGGATGGCATGCCTTAAGATATAGAGCACAAAAACTTGGGAATAGTTTGCCAAGTACAATCAGGAACCCCTTCAATTCCACCTTTTAAATCTAGGCTTAAGCCTTATCTCTTTCCCTTGAAGTGTCTACCATAGTTGAATACTGCACTCTTGCATTTAATTAATAGCACTGTAACGTAGAATCTGCCCTTTCTTTTGCAGGCTTTAAAACTAGACATAAAACGAACTTGTTCAATTTGCATTTCATTATTTGGTAGTAAACAATACATTCACAAGTTTTTCTCCTTTGTTCTCACTTTCTTAGGTACCCTGGTGTCCTGGTAGCCCCCCCATGCTGCTCCTTAGATAGGTTTGCCATAACTTCAAAAGCACCCACCCGCAGCTGTCTACTGACTCCAAATAGACCAGTGGTTGTGGGCTGGAATACAGATAGCATCTGCCTTAGCCTTCAATTCCATGGTAATAAATAAAACTTGACCTATCCATATATTCAATTACAATAGAATGCCCAAGAGGAGTGGGGAGCCACTGGTGTCACATCACCCACCAGTCACACAATTGACGTCAAAGGGCAAAAGACATGATCCAGGAAATAAAACGCTCATGAGAACAACACTCAAGTGTTCAACATTGGACCGCATCCCTGATTCAGATGTTTACCTTCCATCGTCCCAACCTAACTACACGCTGGTACCGTGACTTACTGACGTTTTCCTTGCTCTTGTGTCTCGTCATTATCTTTGAGACTAGTGTGATTTGCAATGCCGGTTTCTGGTGGAAACCGTTAACCTTGTCGGCTGCATTTGAAGATTAAGCTGTGTGCATTCGCCCCCCTGGTTGCTTTCTCACCACGACTTGTTTATAACACCACTCTATATCCGTGACAGAATGTCAGAACCCACGATTAACCCAGCAGAGTTGCTTCCCGCAGGACGAGGTGGATCACCTGAAGGAGGCAGTGAAAAGTTGGCAAACCACACTAGGCAACCTTAGACCATGTACCAGCCATCAGCAGCCATCCTCCACCTACAAGGACTATGGAGCTCTGGTCCCCCAGCAGCTGAGGCACAGATGGGCCTGCCCAAGCAATTTGACGGCTCAGGGAGTTTGTGCCAGGGCTTCCTCACTCAGCTGAATCTCATCTTCACACACCAGCCTCTGCACTACCCCACCAGCCAGACATGGGTGGCGTTTCTGATTTCCCTGCTGTCTAGACAGGCCCTGGAATGGGCCACCGTGCTCTAGGACTCCAATGCTATGTGCTGTGGAGACTACGCACAATTCACGGCAGAGCTCCAGTGTGTAATTCACTACCCAACTAGTTAGGTGGAGGCCGACTCCAAGCTGTTCCACCTGAGTCAGGGGAACCAGTCCATGAGCTGCTCTGCAGCAGAGTTCTGGACCTTGGCAGTCAAGACGACATGGAGCCCTGCTGTGCTCTACACTGCTTTCTCCGAAGGGCTGTCCAGCCACCTCAAAGATGTGCTGGCTGGGCGGGAGATACCCAAGGGATGGCCTAGCCCAGCTGGCAGACCTGACGGAGGTTTTCAGCAAGAAGAAGGTCACCCAACTGCCATGTCACTGACCATATGATCTAGCCATCAACCTCCTACCAGGCACCATGCTCCCTTGAGGTCATCTGTTCTCCCTGAGCACAGGTCTATGGAAGACTACATAGCTGAGACCCTTTGTAATGGCTTCATTTTGCTCTCTAATTCTTCTGTTGCTGCTGGATTCTTTTTTTTTATCCAAGAAGGACTGTGGGCTTTGGCCCTGCATAGAATACCTGGGGCTCAAAAAAATCATCAAGAACCATCACCATCTTGGGCATCGTTTTTTGGTGCAAAATACCTATAACTTTGTCTATGTGACAGATGGGGAACGGAATGAAAGACAGCATTCACTGCCCCCACTGGTCCCTATGAGTACTTCATAATGCAATTCCGGATGGCCAAAAGCCTCAGCGTGTTCCAGCATTTCATGAATGATGTCCTCCAAGACACGCTGGGTCGATGGGTCTTTGTGTACCTAGATGACATCCTTGTGTGCTTAAAGATGCAAAGGGACCACATCCACCATGTTCGGGCCATGCTAAAGCATCTGCTCAGCCATCAACTGTACTATAAGTTGGAGAAATGTGCCTTCCATCCACATTCCACTATATTCCTGGGTTTTGTCACCTCACCCCAGGGTGTAGCCATGGATCCCCAGAAGCTGTCAGCTATGGCACAGTAACCCCCACCCATGACAATGATGTAGCTCCAGTGCTTCCTGGGGTTTGCTAACTTCTATTGGCGATTCATCTGGGACTATAGTTCAGCAGCAGCTCCACTCATGGCTCTCCCCAAACTCTCTGGAGTTCCACATCCCCCCAATCCAAGGCCACTGTCCAGAACCTACTGGCTCAGTTCACCTCCGTACCCATCCTCATCCATCCTCATCCAGTGAAGCCTTTTGTGGTAGCTGATGGATGCTTCTAATGTTGGTGCAGGTGCTGTTCTATCCCAGTAAGGTCCAGACCAAAAACTCCACCCTTGTTGCTACTTCTCCTGAAAATTCTCTCCCACTCAACAGAATTACAGGATAGGGAACTGTGACCTGCTGGCTATCAAGTGAGCCCTGGAAGAATGGCAACATTGGCTCCAGGGTAGCTCAGAGCCATTCCTGGTTTGGACGGACCACTAGAACCTACTAGCCATCTAACAGTCAACAAAACAACTTGATTCCCAGCAGGCAAGATGGGATCTGTTCTTCAAGCAGTTTAACTTCAATCTATCTTACCGTCCGGGTTCAAAGAACACTAAAGCACCCTTTCCCAACAATACACCCACCTCAAATCGGGGGGCATCTCCAGAACCCATCATTTTGCCCAGCTGGGTGGTGGCCCTGTTTTGCTGGGGGATCGAGGCCAGGACCAGAAGTACACAGCAGCAGGAGGCTCCATCACTGAAGGTACCCCTTCACCACTTTTATGTCCCCACCATCTGCCGTTCTGAGGCGCTGCAGTTGATTCATTTCTTGACACTCTCTGTCTACTGTGGTATTTTTCCAGAGGTGCTTCTGGTGGCCTACCATGAGCAGAGAGTTTGTCAGGGCTTGCTCCACCAGAGCCCAGGGCAAAGTGCCCAACATTTCATTGGCTGGAGACTTTGCAACCCCTGCCAGTGCCTTGACAGACATTTTAGACTCTCACGGCCATAACGCCGTCATAACAATACTTTACTGTTTCTCCAAAGCTGTGCACTTTGTGGCCTTGAATGGACTCCCTTCAGCTGAAAAAAACTGCCAAGCTGATACTGAAGCACACGGTACATTTGGATGGGTTTCCTTGGGACATCGTCTTGAACAAAGCACTCCAATTCAGTACCCAGTTTCGGAAAGCCTTCTGTCACCTTTTCCTTTGTCTACCATCCACAGACTAATAGTCAGACAGAATGCTGGGTAGGTTGCTGAGGTGTTTTGCCTCGGGCCGCAGACAGCAGCGGACAGCAGTACTCTTCTATACTCACTGGACTTTTTAAAAATTTTCACACCATTCTTTGTTGTTCTTGAGGCTATTTTGGAGTTTAGCAGTTCTGTGGGCAGAAACATCTTGTGGATGAGAGAGGTCAGAGAAGGATGGCCAGATTTGTTCAAGTTGACAGGAAGGATACAGTAACTTTAAAAGTCACTCTTTACAGCAGTGATAGGCAAAAAATCATCACTAAATGCAAGGTACATTCAACCTTGATACAACAGCAGAAGACCACATTGGGTTCCAGTCCTATCAGCCAAGAACAGGAAGCTTCTGGTAGTGGGCACTGGCTCACCGAAACTATACAGTTGAACACTGCAGAAATGTCACCTCATGGATGAATTTCAATTTCTGCTGATAGCAAGATCAGAACTTGGTGTAAAGTGCATGAAACCATGAACTCAACCTGCCTTGTGTTAAGTTCAGGCTGCTGGTGGTGTTGTAATGATGTGGGGAATGTTTTCTTGGCACACACTGGGCTACCAATAACCAACTGAGCATTGTCTGAATGTAACAGCCACAAATTGCCCACAATTTACTCATCTTTTAATGAGTATTTCCAGCATGATAATACATGTTGCAAAGCACAAGTGTCAAACTGGTTCCATGAACATGACTGTAACATTGAAGTCAGAGCACGGACACGTGCAGGTGTAAAAAAAGAGGATTCCGTTTAATGTTAGGGGGTTGTTCCAAAGCTATGGTCACAAGGCAAGCATAGGTCAAAACCAGGAATAGGATGTAACAGGGTATGGGTGCCAGGCTAAATCACAGTCAGGAAAACAGAGCTAAGTTTGCAATACCAGGAATCAGTCCCGAATAAGCAGCAAAACAAACAGGGGTGAAGTACAAACAATATCCATGATACAAAACAGGTCAGTAACCAGAGCAGCAAACAGAAGGCCCACTCAGTACACATGGAATATCATGGCAATACTTCACAACAACTGGGTGGATTCACACAGGTATATATGTGGTTGAGTGAGAGAGAAAACAGGTGCACGGGACTAGCAATCAGGAGAGGCCGAGTCCAGACTAGGGGGCGTGATAGTGACAATATAGTCAGCGTAGTTCAATAGCCTCTTCACTCACCAGACCTGAATTCAGCAGAGCACCTTTGGGATGTGGTAGAACAGCAAATTGGTAACATAAATGTGCACCTGACAAATCTGCAGCAATTACATGATGCAATTGTGTTAACATGGACTCCTTTAGAGTAAAGTTATGTGTCTGTTACCTGTTGCATGTCTCATGAGTATCTTATGTTACGTGTCCTGTACATTCAACTGCTGTACAGTGCATTTTCCTGCAGGATCAGAAAAGTTCTATCCTATTCTATCAATGAAGAGTCATCATCATCATACTCTATTTTACAGTATTTTTTTAGATGTCATGAGGAGCTTTGCCACCACCTACAGGCCCCCCGACTCCCCGGCCTACTGATCACCAGCACACCTGTTGTCAATCAGTAGAAGTATTTATTTAACACCTATTTATGACTCCTCATGAAGTCTTGTTAGTCTTCTGGTTTACAACTCTGAGCATATGTATTTGTTATCAATCTCTGTGGTGTTTTGACTTTTGACTAAGGTTTCTGGATTTTGTGCTTTACAGCTGCTGTGTGATTTGGTGCGCTTCTGGTTTTTGAACTTTTGCTTGGATCATCATCCTTTATTGCTTGGGATTGGCCTGCTTGTCATTCAACCTTGTTATCCCACTAAACTCTACCTTCGTCCAACCTGGTCTGGAAGACCTTGCCTTACAGATGGATGAAGCAGAGAGAAGCAGCCTGCTAAACACTGTAGAGGTGCAAGGGAAGCAAATTCCAAAGATGCAACAGCAACTAGCTGGAAGTAGTGTGATGGCTGAACACTCAAGTGGTTAAGCTACCTTCTGTGGCTATTCCCTCAACTACCTTGCCTCTGTGACTCACTGTGACTCCAGTGGTATGAGTTGTGCTACTTGAGAAGTATGATGGCTCACCTGGAAAATGGCATAGATTTTTGTTGCAATGTTCAAACTACTTTTCACACCACACTGGAACTGTTTTCATGGCAGGCCAATCTGGCACTGGACCCATTCATTAAAATGGTGATTGTCTTTGACTAACTGCTCATCAAGAGGAAATCAACTCAGCATGTGAGCAGTGTCCTCTGGCTATCCACGGAGAACCTGTACTCCGAAGTCGAATCTCTGCAGTTGGGACACTTCACGGCAGAGGAGAAACAATGCTGTTTTTGAGAGGGTTTGTGTCTCTGTTGGAGTTGAGGACATCAAAAAGCTATATGTACAAAGTGCTGTTTGGTCTCCAGGCGCACAAATTCTGCTTTGGGTGCTGACCAGGTGAGTGTGCTTCCTTTGTATCTTGTCAGTCTGTTTAATGTTCCTGCTAAGGTCTACTATTCAGACAGGTCAGTGTGTATCTCAGCACTTCTTGACTTGGGGGCAGCAGAGAACTGCATAGACTGTAAACTGGCTAAAGAACTCAAGACTCCGCTCCAAGAACTCACACCACCTCAGCTGGTTCATGCCTTGGACAACCAGCCTCTGGGAGAAGGTCATGTAATGCATTTCACTACTAGCCTAGATCTGATTGTGGTGTCAGCATGGAGAAAATTCAGTTTATCACTTCCCTTCTCAATCCATTACTACTTGAGTTTCCTTGGTTGGTTCTCCATAATCCCAAGATAGCATGTTCAGAGAAATAACTGCCTGGTCCCCTTATCTTAACAACTGTGTCTCTTCTGTCCCAGTTGAAAGTCTGCCTGTGGACACAATGTCAAGTATACCACCCTGCTATGAGGCAGTTTTCAGTAAGACGCATGCTGTTTTTTTTTTTTTTTTTTTTTAACCTTCCCTTTGTCCCTGGGACTGTGCCATAGACTTGTTAAACACCACACCTCCCAGATTGAGGGTTTACCCTCACCCTGCCCGAAACTAAGGCCATGGAGGAATACATTCAGGAGGTGCTTTCTCAGATCTCATTCATCCTTCTACATCGTCTACCTCTGTTTTTTCTGGGGAAAAGGACAGGGGTCTGCAAGCTTGCATTTAATATCGCAGCATGAATGCAATTACGGTTAACTATTGATACCCCCTCCCATTAGTGTCTGTGGCACTTGAACAGCTTTGCCGTGCCAGGTTGTTTTCCAAGCTAGATTTCAGAAGTGCCTACAGTTTCATTCACATCAGAGAAGGGGATGAATGGAAAAGTGTTCTCCACAGCAAACTGCCACTGAGTACCTACTCGTGCCTTACAGATTTATGAATGGTCTGCCTGTATTCCAGGCATTTGTGAATGAGGTTCATGATATGCTTGGAAAACTTATTTTGTATATCAGTGACATTGTGTATTCTTTGTCATATGAGGAACACATTCAACATGTCTACAAAGTGTTTGAATGTCTAAGCAACCAACTATGTTAAAGGAGAGAAGTGCTCCTTTCATCAGACTTCAGCTGCATTCTTAGGATATGTTATCAGCTCTGAGGGGGTTTGTTTGGATAATGGTAGGGTTAAATCAGTGTAGTCCTACCCTGAACAGTGAAGGAGTTGCAATGCTTTCTTGGTTTAGCTAACTTTTACAGAAGGTTTATTTGGGGTTTCAGTGCAGTTGCTACTCCATTGATGTCACTGCTCAAGGGTAAGGCTAAGAGACTCTTCTGGACAGATGCATTCATAGATTTAAAATGACAATGTACAACTGCTCTTTTAAAACTCATATCTGGACCTAACTTTTTTAAGTTGAAGTCAATGCCTCAGAGGTGGAGGTGGGAGCAGTTCTCTTGCAGTAACAGGGGAACCAAGCCAAACTCTTTCCTTGTGCTTGCTTTTCCAGAAAACTAACCCCCACAGAGCACAACTACAATGTAGGCAATAGGGAACTCCTCACAATCAAGCTGGTGCTTGATATCCATTCACTGGGCTGAGTTTCGCAATTTTGAAAGTCTCAGATCGGCTAAAGGTTTAAACCCTAGACAAGCCTGATTGGCTCTTTTCTTTTTGAGACTTGATTTTTACCATCACTTATCGATCAGGGTCAAAAAAAAATAAGCTGACATTTTCCTGTTTAGTTGTAGTTCTCGTTCTCAAAACATACTGTGTTCATTGTCTGACTCGGTGAGCAATAGATGATGAAACTGACCAAGAAAGTCAGGGTCAACTGATTCTGGAAAATGTTCTCTCCATGAAAAAAAGTTCCACCAGTATGTTATGATGAACTTATTCATTGGGCACTTACTTCCCCACCTACAGGACATCCGAGTACTGCCTGCAGTTCTTTACTCTCAGAATGGTATTGGTAGCCCACACTCAAAAGTATTCATTCCTATGTCCATATCCCATGGAACCCTGAGACCAATGTGGTGCCCTCAGTTGATGCCTGGTTCACGCATAGCAAGCAGGTCTGGGAGAATACTCATCTGGTTACAGGACGTGGTGAGTCGCTGAAAGGTACAGGCAGATGGGAGATGTAGCACACCACCAAATTACTGCGGAGGGAAAAGAGTCTGGTTTTCAACCTGTGACTTCAACATCCCCCTGCCCTGCTGGAAGCTGAGTCTTAAATTTGTGGGGCCCTTCAAGATAGTAGAGGAAAATCAATGATGTTACTTACCATTTGAAACTACCTAGGCATTATTGCATCTTGTCCAGTTTTCACCTGTCACTTCTTAGCCTGGTGATCCCTGGTCCACTGGATGATGCGTGCCTGGACAAAATTCTGCTTCCTCCTCATATTGTGGATGGTGCCCCAGCATATACGGTGCAGACTATTTTGGATTTGAGGAGGGGGAGCTGTCTCCAATATTTGTTGGACTGGGAAGGGTACAGCCCTGAGGAACAGTGCTGGGTTCCAGCAGCAGACATCTTTGGCCAATCCCTCACTGAGGACCATTACCGTTGCCATCTTCCCCAAGGCTGGTGTGCTGAGAAGTTGGGTGCTGTGCCTTTGGGGGGGGTCTGTCATGAAGAGCTCTGGCACCACCTACAGGCACATTGACTCCCTGGCCTACTGATCACCAGCACACCTGTTGTCAATCAAAGTTATTTAAATGGGTGTTGCTAGGGTTTCTCATGAGGTCTTTTTATTCCTCCTGGTTTTCAACTCTGAGTATATGTATCTGTTACTGAGCTGTATGATGTTTTGGCTTTGGACCTTCTGACTATGGTTTCTGGATTTTGTGCTTCAGATCTGCAGCATGATTTGGTGCCCTTCTGGTTTTTGAACTTTTTGCTTGGATTATCATCCTTTATTGCTTGGGATTGCCTGTTTTGAATTAAACTCTGCAGCTTCATCCAACCTCATCTCTGGGGTGTTACACCAGAGAACCAAGGCTTGCTGTTTTCAACTAAATTACAGGTCTCTTCAGCTGTCAGGTTCATGGTTTTCATGGTGAGTTATTTCTGCAATTTTTTTTTTCTTGGCCTACCTCTTGGAGTTTCCATCAACAGCCAAATGTGTGCTTCTTAACTAGAGCATCCTTTTTGTGCATCACGGGGCCATACCAAAACAGCACTGCTTATGTTCAGCACACAATGCCTTAGTTCTTCATTTCTGCTCATCTTCACTGGCACATCACATATCTACTTTATTCTTATCTCAGTCCTTTCCAGCTTCCTCAAATTTTTAACCTTCTGCACTAAGCCTTCACTACTATCCATGCCCTGTTGCAAGCAGAATGAAGTTTTTCCTTTATTCTTAAACATGTTGCCTTGGGACTAAACATGGGAAGTAGATTCCCAAATCTCTTCCATCTACATCTTATTCAAGATGTGATCACTAGGTCTGCTCCTCCTAATAAGAACATGTCGCCAAGGTATTTAAAAAAAAAAAAAAAAAAACCCTGTCAACACTCTCTAGCTCCACACCTTCACTAACAGTCTCTGTTGCTGCTTTAAGTTTCCATTGTGCTAGCCTTATAGCTTCTACATATGAATGCTGAGCTAACTCTCTAGAGGCAACCTTTTTGCTCTGCTGCACATGAACCCATTTCTCACATCATATACATCTGATCATCATTCTGCTTTCTCCTTTCCTGCACATGCCTTGTGTCCAGGCATGTCCACTTGCCTGATTCCCTTTTAAACAGTTTGTCCCCCTCCATTACTGTAACTTTCCCTAGTTTTTGTTTTTAGTCCTATTTCACCTATCTGACCCTCACAATTACAGGTTTTCTCTGTTCATCCTCTCTATTGGCCATTAGGACTAAATCATCTCTGTGCAACACCTCCATAGATGTCCTTCGTTGCTGCTTCCATCATGACAATAAACAAAAAAGCTCAAGAATGATCCTTGGTGTACACCTGGTTTTACTTTAAAGGTGTCTCTATCTCTGTGCAAACCATAGTTCCTGCACATCACCCATCCCACACCCTATACATCACCATAACTGTAGATATAGCCATTCAATTACTAAAAGATATTTAATTGGCCATCTTACTTGTTGAGAATTCAATTAAATCTCTTATCAAGGTCTATGAACACAAAGAACAGTGGTTTTGTCTTTTTTGCATTTTTTTCTGCACCTGATTCACTGCAAAAATTGCATAATTTGCCCCCCACCTGACATGAAGTCAAACTGCATGTTTATCATTGCTCTCACCCTTATTTTGAGAACCTGTTCAACTACTGTCGTGCCATGCTGGAGGAGCTTGATTGCTCTGTATGATCCTCAGTGCATGATATCATCCATCCCTTTATAAACTGAAATCAGTATAGCTTTCATCCTGTCGTGTTGTATTTTACTGTCCCTGATGATACAACTACATAAGTCATTTAGTGATTCTACTCCAATATTGTACACATCCCTTATCATTTCTAGTACTTCAACTGTTGGACCACCAGATTTCTGGGATTTCGTTGATTGTAGTGGAGCGGAAACTTTGCCGTGGTTATTTAAACATGCTGGTTCCCCTTTTTTTTTTCCACCTGACACTGCCTTAGTCAAAGATTTTCTTTATTTAGGAGCGTGTCTATATACTGCTTCCACAAGTTCTTTATCCAATCCCCTTAAGTGATGACTTGAACGCTTTTACTCTTCAAACAATTTTTCAAAAAAGTATAACATTTATTTTGCTGTTCTGAATATCTTGATCTTTTTTTCAGCACTTTCCAACTCCATTGTAAATTCAGTTTGCTTCATTCATTGGCTGAGATGACTTTGGTTTTGACTTTTTAAGCTGTTATGTAGGCATTCTTGCCATCTTCAGTTCTAGGTTTCAGCCACATGTTGTAGGCTTGCTTTTTCTCCGCATACACTTCCACCAACATGGCATTCCACCACCCTGTTTTATGATGTTTTGGTGGTAAATGGTTTTTCCACAGGCTTCTCTCGCAATTTCTATCCACTTATTCTTTGTGAACTCCATGTTTTTGTTTGACACCCCTAGATGGTTCACATTTGATGTCCATTTGTCAAAGCATCTGCAAAAGTCTTTGTGACTTCATACTTCAGGTTCCATACCTTGAGCTTTGGCATAAACTTTGTTTTGTACCATTTGTCTTTTTTCTTGATGAATTTCTGACCCGGACATTATTTTGTTGAAAACAAGCTTTTCCAGGCATTGCTTTTAAACTGCTTATATCATGATCCTTCTTTCTCACCAGAAGGTAGTTGACTTGTCTGTCACCTAGAAATCTTTAGGTGATCAGTTTGAATGTTTTGTTTCACAGGACCAGTTTTAGTGCATCAGATCTGGGATCTGTACTTGTTCCCAATTTCTGACACCACAGCTGAATCCTCTGTGCACATCATCATACCCATCACTGATGGAATCAATGTGCTCGTTTAGGCTTTTTCGTAAAATAAGTTTTTGTCTCGGATTTGACACACGACTGCCGACAGATTTTTCCAGAACTTGTCTTTTTGTTTGTACTTCCATCCTACTTGGATGTGATAGCATTTGCAATTTGAGTTTTCATGACCATTTTGGCTATGTTAACACATTCATTTATTCTACTAACTTACACAACTTTATCTATCAATATTTTTGATGCCAGTATACTGATGCCTGTCACTGCATCAGAGCTTTTGTGCCAGAAGTAATTATACACAAATTTCTTTGAACTTTAATAGCTACAAATGAAACGTTTCCTGGAGGCAGCATATGTCTGTTTTTTTCTTTACATTAGAACCTCAACAACCTCTGCAGATCTTCTCATACCTGCTGAATAGTCTCAATCTGAGCACTAATATTTAATCGCTTTGTTCCAGCAGCTTTTTTTTTTTTTTTTTTTTTTTTTTTAAAAGGCAGCCCCTGGTCTCCCAGACTGCAGTGTGAACCCTTTTGTGCTGCATGATGTTCNTTTTTTTTTTTTTTTTTTTTTTTTTTTTTTTTAAAAGGCAGCCCCTGGTCTCCCAGACTGCAGTGTGAACCCTTTTGTGCTGCATGATGTTCAAGTCAGCATGGTATGTGTTCTATCAATTTTTGGCATATGGAGTTGTAGTTGGAACAGAAATTTTTACAAGGATGCCTTTCATTATAACCTTTATCCAGGTTTGTGACCAGTATGGACAAACCAGTTGCTGTTGTTAATAATACTGATAATAAAGTAAAACAGTAAATACATTCCATTATTTTGCTTAATTGTTAAACTGCATGGTGCCTTGGCCTCCACTTTTTACATTTCCAACCCATTTTGGATTCCAAGTTGAGAAATACAATCTTGGGACAGGGAGTTTTCACTTTATTAAGTAGTAAGTAAAATTGAATTATAGTAAATTGATGCCATGCAAATGACAATGCCTTCCAAGACCTGCTAAATGCAGAAATCCTCATTACTGCTAAAAATGTTTGGTCGCAGTGCAGTGGCATGAGCTGGCCAGTCGCTCTCCAACTCCACAGGCATTGCAAGGTCAGCGTGAAGTCGGACCAGCAGAGTGAGAGGAGGAGCAATTTATTACCCTGGAGAAGCATGTGATCTAGGGATCCCAAATGGCAGCCCAGCAGGTGCAGAGCATCACTCATCCATTTGAGTCCATCATCCATTCACTCATCCAAATGCACTGCTAATGACCTCCTTTGAGGCCATGAACTGGAGTCCACTGACTCCTCTTACATTTGTATATGCCTTGAACTTTGAGTGACTGTGGCAGAAATTTCTAGGAACGACTCTAAGACCGTTTCGTGGTTGCAGGAGTCTTTACTTGGTGTTCATGTGCATGGGTGAGCCTTCAGAGGAGAGTGACCCTGACCAAAGGATTCAGCACAGTTTTATAGGTTTTACAGGTATACCACCAACTTCCATATATGGTTGGTTCCCGCATTCTGCTCGAGTGGTGGATAATGTGTGTGTGTGTGTGTGTGTGTGTGTGTGTGTGTGTGTGTGTGTGTGTGAGTGAGAACCCCAATTTCCCTTTGTATTCATTGACTACTCAACTGCCCAGTTCACACCTACCCTTTAATCCACCTCCCATGGGGAAACAAGGTTCTACAACTTCTTCATAAATACTTTGTCGGGGCGTCTTGTTTGTCAAGACACTTTTTTTTTTTTTTTTTTTTTTTTTTTTTTTTTTTTTCACATAATTTTTTTTTTTGGTTTTTTTTATTTTCTTTTTTGCATTTTTTT